>CM051008.1:29163229-29173229 GCA_027704905.1 Muraenolepis orangiensis
GAGGCAAAAGGAGAGTAGAATATGATTAGCTGATAGGAAAGATACAGCCACCATAAACTGCAATTTTTAGTGATTTTCCAGCCCAGGAATCTAATTATGTTGGTCCCCACAGATGGGCCTGCATTGAATGAAACACTATATCATCAATATCAACATCGACATAAATATATTGTATGTTTTTATGATAGGTCCTAACTTTGGAATACATCTGTCACCCAATGTGGTTCCTGAGCCACCATGTGGGGGAATCTAACGGTAGTTGAAGCTGCTTAATTGAGTGGAACTGCTAGTCAAAACAAGGCTGAGCATTGAACTAGACCTGACAGTCAAAACAACCTTCTGAAGACTAATTGGATATGCTCCCCCCTCTCTCTCTCTCTCTCTCTCTCTCTCTCTCTCTCTCTCTCTCTCTCTCTCTCTCTCTCTCTCTCTCTCTCTCTCTCTCTCCCTTCCCTCCCCTCCCCCCCTCTCTCTCTTGGGGTCTCCTCCAAACATAAACACACACACTCGCACATACCGGTGAATTCTCGCAGGAGTGATTTGTCCGACACTAATAAGATGACCTGATGATATTAGCTTTAGATGTGATATTATGATGTGATATGTGATATAACCATGGTACCACATTGGGAGCCCATTGTTGTTATTTATGTTTTAGGGGGAGGTTTTGTCAACGGAAATTTATAGATGGGGGAAATTGCTCCCTGCGTAGAATCTTATCAACGCCTCCGCAGCCGCACAATTTACATTTTCTTCTTAGAATCCGTAATAATGTTCTTATGAAACCTAATCCCGCGGTGTTCCCTCTAACGCTAAAGCGTAGGTTTTCCATGGGCCTTTTCTCTCCCTCTCTTCCTGTGCTAAGCCACTCTGTCAAACACAAACATCTAATTTAGTCCGTGGCAGCTCGGCGAGACGAACGACTGGTTGGAAAAAATAATTATGCTTGGGCACCCTGCCCAAGAATCATATAAAAGAGATTGGTATTTATCCGTTGAATGAAAACTAGCGATGTCCCTCAGTCTGACCATATTGCGTTGTTGTGAATCTGTGCACGCATTGTGTGTTAATTATCATGTGTTTAATAAATATGTCGAACAAATCCCCATAATGATTTTGCCAGATAGATCGATTGTTGACGTTTAAACCAAAATGCAGTGCGAGAAAACACATCTCAGGAAACCTTCAACATTCAATTACGCTAACTTACTCGTCGAATGTGCCACCACATGCAATTATGTGGCTTGGAAAACATTGGATATGTATTGCGCTTAGCCGTGCGGTTTATTAATAGGCATTACGGTGACCGGCCGGTTTGATTTATACACGCTTGAAATTACTTTATTCAGATGTATCATCGTGTCATTCCTTGCTGCAATTCAGCCACCGTGTCGTAATGACTTAAGAATAGTGATGCATGTGCACCAGCCTCATCTGATCTTTCGTGCAAATATACTCAAACTAACCCACATCTGTTCTGCTTTGTTTGTTTGTTTGTTTGTTTGTTTGTTCTGCGTTGAATTCTAACTATCTTTTTTAATGCCTTGTTTAATTAGTTGTTTTACTCACATAAGCAGTCAAATGCATATCGGTTTGAAAGACGCCAGAGCATTACTGTAACAACATATTATGCTTCTAAAAACCAAAGAAGACAAAATAGCTGCATATCAGACAAAAACTACCATTTACAGAAAAGCATACACAGACTCATAGGAACAATGGAAATATTATTACATATTTTCTGGCTGTGCTGTTTTTTTCTGTTTGGAGTTGCCACCGGGTGATGTCATGCTCTTAATCTTTATCAAGTGAGAAACAAGAAGTCTTAGTAAACAAGCGTCAGTGATTAGAACAGTGCTGCACACAAGCACATGCACGCACACACGCACACACACAAGTTTTAACAGTGTGTGGTTCAATAGTGTCTACATGAGAGCCGGGCTGAGGGCCATGCAGCCTAAAACAAACTGTCCTAACCCTGAGGAAATATCGCTAGGGCTGATTATCCCACAGAGTCTCTCTCTCCCTCTCTCTCTCTCTCTCTCTCTCTCTCTCTCTCTCTCTCTCTCTCTCTCTCTCTCTCTCTCTCTCTCTCTCTCTCTCTCTCTCTCTCTCTCTCTCTCTCTATCCGATGACCCTTACACTTTCTTGTAGTTTAGAATCCATTATTGTGGAAAGTGTTGAAAGCAGCATCGTTGAGCTCAATGATTAATCCTGTTCTGTGTGATTCATTCTTCCTAGAAAAAATAAATCTTTGTCTAGAACGTTCACTACATTTTCAGGGGAATTGTGCGTGTGTGTGTGTCTATTTATATGTGTGTGTGTGTGTGTGTGTGTGTGTGTATGTGTGTGTGTGTACAATGTGTGCGTGTGTTAGTGTGTGTGTGCGTGTGTGTCTGTGTATGTTCACGGCGTGTATTTGTGTAAAGTCAGCATGAGCTGCTATTACCACCCAGTCATATGAAGGTCCCCTTCTCACAGGGAACGGTGGCGTGTGTGTGTGTGTGTGTGTGTGGCATCTGTGTGTGTGTGTGTGTGTGCGCGTCTGTGTGTGTGCGCGCTTGTGTGTGTGTGTGTGTGTGTGCGAGGGCGTTTCACAGAGAGTGGTTTCCAGGCTTCTTAAACATTACCATCAAAGCCCTGAGCCAATGTGTTTCTAATAGCAGCAGCAGAATTAAACACCAGCTCTACTGGCCAGAGGATCAATCATTTACACAACAATTAGCTCATTTGTTGCTCCACTCTGGCTGGCCGATGACTTCCAGACATATTATATATATATATATATATATACAGAATATAAATAAATATATATGTATTTATATATGTATATATATATATATATATATATATATATGTATTTATATTTGTATTATTATTATATTTATATGTATTTATAAAGGTATTTATATAGCTTTGACTGTGTATATATATATATAGCTTTGACTGTTTATATATATATATATATATATAAATGCTATTACTTATTTGATGTTCAACCATTTCTAGATTTTGGTTCATGTGCTCTTTGTGTGTGTGTGTGTTTTAAAGTGAGTAAATCCATTTATATTAGCCTAAAAACACAGGCTGCCATTCGCAAATGAAAGTTATTTGTACACAATGACAATAACAAAAGAACAGACCTGATTTCAACATAAATACTGTATGTACATAATGAATTATTTCATTATTATGCATTAATGTTTAATATCTAATGAAGCCTTGTTAGACTGAATGATAGAAAGGAGTCCGTCAGAGAGGGATCAGGTCACACGCAGAAATGTGAAATACGAGTTGAGATAATACAGGTTGAATGGAAAACGTTTAAATATTAAAGTTGTACACTCTGTTAAGTCAGTGATCGATACATTTTAGCAACAAATAATTTGTTTCCGCCGTTGATATCTGCTTTGTCTACTGTATTGCTCATGGTGTTGTTAATGTGAAAAAAGTTTGTAAGTAGTTAAATGTAGAGAATCAATCAGGGACAAAATGACAACATTTTTCATCTGTTCATGTTGGTAAGCCTTATATTTGCTGCACTCACAGCTTGAATATGGTGGAAGATCATTCACGAGCACGCTCATATATTGAGTACAGCTACCTCCTCTGAACACTCTTCCAAATCTAGGTTTTGAATCTCAGGTCAAATATCAATGTTTCTATGCAGTATGTATTGCTGTGCTGAATTACGTACGTAGATAATCAAATGTGGCAAAACAAACAAATGTTCAATTCACCTCTGAGGTTATACCGATGTAAACTTTCCTGACAGCGGCGATGAACCTCGAGGACCATGAAAACATCAAGAAGAAGCAAGAGGACCCTGAAGAGCCCTGTCTCGTTTTACCCTCTCACAAAAAAACCTTTCCTCCCCGCAATCACTAGCTGCCTCTTGCCCTTCAGCCCACGTCAACACACAAGCATGTATTCAGTCTCTGATCCTAAGCTTTAAACCTCGGCTGAACTCTGGCAGTCAACGTTCTGCCGTGTTCCCCCTGGAGGTGAAGATAAAAAACCAACTCTCAGTCTGCCGTTATGTTTTAGGGGCAACAAATCTGGGAGATTGCTAAAAAAACCAATCATTGTATATGGCGTGTGTCTGTGTATGTCGTGTGTACAACAATGTGGATACCAATGGAAGGAAAAAATGTCTCCTATGGCGGATGATGTAATCGTCCTACACTGAATAGAATAGAATATAATGGCACACTGGAAGTGGGTTATATGTGTGGTGAGCCCAGACAGGCAACAAAATGCCTATACTTTAGTCTATACTAGTTATATAGTAGTCTATACTAGTTATAGAAGAGCGTGTGTGTTTGTGTTCGTGTGACTGACTGTGTGTGTGTGTGTGACTGATGTTGAGGGCCAGCCCGCTAGGCAGTGGTATTATGGGATGGCGGTGGCTGGACTTTCCAGCTATCTCACAGCTGTAAGCTGTATAGGTGTCTGCATTTCAACACTGGAGGGGGGCTACACTTTCACACGCAGGGAGTTTTTCTAGAGCACAGGGTCTGGGACCAGGACCGGGATCAGGGGGAGGGGGGGTGGGGTTGGAACACCACGGAGGTCGGGGTTATCCACCAGCTCAGGGGTCCCGGGGTTTAGACACTGTGGAGGGTATTAACTTCACACACTGCTGGGATAATGGGAGAGGCTGCCAGATGTCAGCTCCTCCGTCATAAATCCTGCTAAATGGGCAGTGGCTGTAGGCTGTGTGAGTATGTGTGTGTGTGTGTGAGTGTGTGTGTGTGTGTGTGTGTGTGTGAGTGTGTGTGTGTGTGTGTGTGTGTGAGTGTGTGTGTCTGTGTGTGTGTCTGTGTGTCTCTGTGTGTGTGTGTTTGTGTGTGTCGTGGGGATGGGGGTGGGGGGAGGGAGGTGTTGACCTCATCTCTATCCATTTTAGGAGTCACTTCACTTTCGATCCACACACACACACACACACACACACACACACACACACACACACACACACACACACACACACACACACACACACACACACACACACACACACACACACACACACACACACACACACACACTATACATGGTGGGCAGATAGAAAGTGTGCCGTGGTGCTGTTCACCTTCCTGATGCTTCCTGCAGACGGACTCCTTCACGAGTCCACAACAACACTTTGTACCTTGAGCCTGAAACCAGTTCAGTCACAACTCACTTCCATTACTGTGAACAATACATGCAGGTCTTCCACTCCCCCAAGATAAGTCTTTCAATGACCTCTTCCCCTGTAGACTTAACTGATTATTCCCTAGTGCAACCCAATGTTACCAAACTTTATCAATGAATTATGGATTTTTGATCAGGTGACAAGAAGCACATTTCCATTTAAACCGTTTTTCATTCCGGTTATATGTGAATATAGAGCGACTTCTTCACAAGCTCTTACCATTTTCCTTTGATTGCTGAGGCAGAAAGTACAGATGTGTTTCGGCTGCGCCGATTGGTCCGATACCCGGGTAGGGGAGGAGCTCAGGTGAAAGAATGGTGGAGAGGGGGCGTGGCACGGCTGTCCATCATGAAGACCTTCACCCAAGAGCAACACGTTTCCCAGGTGACTGATGTAGCTGCTGGCCAATCGCAGTGTCTCGATCTTGGAAAGCTTCCTATGAAGAAAATGTACATTTTTTTATTATTTGCCTTATTTATTGCAATTATCTACTTGGGGTTTGGGGATGAGAAATGCCAAGCGCATCTGTTTGGTCACATATGCACGTACATATTCATTCAATGATGTCGGTATAATAGATGTATTAATTAAATGAATCTAAAATGTATATCATTAACATACAAGCTGCCAACCAAACAAAGATTATTTTTGTGACACATATACATTGTTATGCCCTTTTGGAGATCATACCAAGTTTAAGAGCACCTAGTTATAATGCCCATGTGTATAATAACACACATGGATGGTTCTGAAGGCAGCTGCTTCCTACCTGTCGGCAGGCTCCGTGGGGATGAGCGTGCGCAGCGCGGTGAAGGCCGTGTTGACGGAGTTGGTGCGGTCTCGCTCCCGTGCGTTGGCTGCGTTCCTCTGCCGGAACTCCCCGGGAGCCCCGGGAGAGGATCCCGGGGGTCCCAGCCTCAACAGACCACCATCATCATCACCCAGCCCTATTCCCAGTCCTCCTCCTCCTCCTCCTCCCAACACTCCTCCCCCCCCCACTTCTCCTCCCCCGCTCAGCTTCCTCTTCCTGTTCACCTTGATGTGAAAGGCAGATGGGGAGGAGGAGGAGGAGGAGATGCGGAAGGACGAAGCGGTGGCGCTGTTGAGCGCCCCCCGCTCCTCGGAGCCCGAGCCTTCGCTGCCGTTGTCATCGTCGTCCTCGGACAGCAGGGCGATGTCGCTGTAGAGGTAGCGGCCGGCGGGGGGCGCTGCCCGCAGCATGGCGAAGGTCATCCTGTACCCGGTGCCCGGTGCTGGGTTGGACCCGGACCGCCGAGACCTTCGGAGTCTTCGGAAGGAAGAAGAGAGGAGAAGCGCTTTGGCGCCAAAGACTTGCGAAGTGACAGCGAGACTTGACAGAGTTTGGCGGAAGAAGTGGCAAAGCCCTTCTCTCTGGTTTCGCCGACAATCGTAAAGGATGCTGTCTCTACGATTGGGTAAAGTCTTTATGTCTTTTATAAATAAAGACTGTGTCAGGCAGGTTGTTGTCTGTCCGGGTCCGGATCCCTTTCAAACTTCTTCATGCACAAAAGTGAAAAGAAATGCCAAAATTCCAGGTGCTTCTTTAGTTAATCCTTCACTCTGTGAAGCCATCGTTTGACGTTGACATTTTTCTCTCGAGGTTCTGTAGATTCTGTCCTTCTCTCTTTTAATTCTTTCTTCCTCTGGCTTCCGTCTGCCAGACGCTCACAGATGCGATGACGTCTCCTACTCTGAGGCAGCACTCAGACTCTGGCTCTATCCCTGACCCTCTTGTCACTTTATCTGCACCTCCCTCTTGCCTTCTGTTTGCCTGGAGTGCTCCACGTGTGCCTGTTTTCTGAGTTTTTCCGTCTGCTTCTGGTCTTATAGCCGGTGGGAGGGCCCCGGGGCCTCCTCCGGCTCCTCCTCCCCCTGCGCCCCGCTGCTCCCCGGACTGCTGTCTAGAAGCAGGGAGCAGGGAGGCCACAGGCAGAATGAGGAGGCAGGAGGTTGTTTTGGCAGCAGCTTTTCTCTTTGGTCCGTTTCAGGGGGAAATCCACTGCAGCCATCCCTGCTGCTGAGTAAAAAAACCTTGGCCACAGTTTGTTTTTATTTTTATAACTTTCTACTTTATAGCCGAGAAATACAATAAAAAAAGTAATGCGCTTCCGAATGTTGAATTAAAGATGTTGATGTGTGACAGGTGACAGGCGATCAATATTTCATGCTTTTTGATGGTAGAAAATGGAATTCCAATACAGACCGATTTAAATCCCACCAGTGCTGAAACTGGTTTTCTAATTTCTGTTCTCCTTGTTTTCCAATATTGTGTGCAGTTGACGCGGCTAATACCCGACGGCAGTAAAAGTAATAGCAGTAGGCTATGAATTTTGTGAACTTTAATGCGCTTATACAGTCGCTGTTGCTTTATTGCTGCGAATGTGGAAATCAAATGCTTTATTTCTCTTCTTTTTTTTTTGTTTTAGAACACGGAATTGGCAGACACAAGGGCTGAAATAGGAGTTCTTTCCTCCCGGTGCGGGTCTTGTTCTTCCCTGGGCCCCCCCCCCCCCCCCCACTGCAGGGAGGCAACAGACACCGAGGCCTGCTACGACTCTGGAGGCTGAAGGCTTCGGCTGCGGTAGGAGCTGGAAGCTCAGATTATTTAGCAAAAGTCAAAACCTTGAAATTAAAAAGAAAAAAAAGAAAAGAAACCGTTCTTCTCCTCCCTGTGGGATTTGAGTGGTAGCTGTTGTGTTGGGTGGGGATCATAGCACTCGTATGGCTCAGAGGAAGCTGCTGCTTCTGAGCTGCACTCCCTTCACTTCATCTGTTCAACTAAAGTAATGGATTACGACAGAAAGGAGGGTACTTCACAGTTAAAGTGCCAGTGAACCCAAAACTTTTGTCGCTGTTAAATAAATAAAATAATTAAATAACAGCGTCATTTTGCAAAAAAACCCAGTGCAACATGTAGGTGTTTTGCTGCTGGTCTGCGGCGACCAGGTTGTGGATGTTGTACTCGGCTCCAAACTCAAGTCCCGTTCTTTTTTGTGGCGTCAAAGTTCCTTTTTCGGAGGAACTTCGACACCGCGATGAAGGTACACAGCCCATTGAGAGGGTACGCTAGCGCCACGCTGTGTGTCTGTATGTGTGGATGTGTGGAGCTCCGTCTGGGCAGCTGGTTAACGTTGATGTGGCCGCGTCCCAGAGAGGGTTAAACTTCTCAAACACTTAAGGAAGGTATATAGCATAATGCGTTTCATGTATAACATTGCGTATTATAAACAACGTGTACTCAAAAAGAAGCATAACAGAAAGTTGTCGTGAGCTGGAATGGTTTCAGCTCACCCCGAACTGTCGAACTCTCAGCCCAAATCAAATTAAAATCACGTTGTGTCTGAATTCAAGCACAGGCAGGCTCTTTAAGGGAAAAACATTAAAACGTACAGGAGATGATGGGCGATACGCACAGAGAGAGTAACTGTAATATGCATAATAATATATGGCAAACTTGCAGAAATATCACAATAATTATTCATCACTCCTGCCATTGTATATACTCTGTTGTTTATTCTGCGGACTAGACTGGAGGACCAGAAGCACGGTGTGACGGTGTATGGTTGATTGGAGAGTGGAAGTGCTCGGGGCATGATGTGGAAGAGAAGTAGCAAGCATGCTATATAGCGCAGGGATGGGGATACAACCTGTGCTCCATCAATGCTACTCCAAAACCCTTACCCCCCCCCCCACTCCCCCTGAATGGTAGCCAATGCATTTTTGAAAAGTCTTATCTTTGCATAAATGATTGATCCTTGGAAGAAGGAGAGAAAACATGCAGCAATTGTGGTTTAATTGCCGTTGCCTCTTAAATGTCTTGTTCAGGCGAGCCGTAACTGAACCTTTGCCCGTTAGATGTTTATCCACATGTGTCGGCTCACAACGGCGGTTGTGTTGTTCCAGCCATTATGGCCTGGTGGAGGTGCATTAGCATGAGTGATTTACATATCTCACAGGATCTCATGGCGGCTCTAACACTTCACCTCCACCCGTCCAACCAAATCATTGCCTGCAGGCCAGATAATATTTGCTATGGTCTATAATGTGGTCTCTATCCCTTTCCATAATTTGCACATGTACCAGAATAGCAGAAAGGGTACTCGTGACTTGAATAAGGGTATAACGAGACAAATAGGAATCAGACATCAAATGCTAACCTTTGCTATGAAATCAATTCTACTTTCTGGAATAGCTTTCCGCAGTGATGTGTGATGTGTGATGTGTTATAGGCCATCATCACATTGCCTGTTGAGTATAAATAAATGGAACTTTAATAATGACAGAGTACTTTAATAGAAGCCAGGTCATCTAAGACGGTAACTGACACCAGTCAGCGATAGTTGTGTAAAATGTACACAGTACACAGTATTTTACCTTTCTCTTTTTTACTAATTAAAAATGTGTCAAACATGAGACTGAATAAGTACAACCGTACAAACCAACGCTTTCTTGGAAAATCAATCCCTAGGCATCTGGAAGCGAGAGGGTCTGAGAGACCATGTGACCGCCAAGTCGCTACAAGTGGGATAGGAGTGGGCGTGGCTCTTGGGTACCTGATTGACAGGTGAGCTAACGGCAGGTGTCAATGACTTATCACCTGTCATTGAACGCAGTAGAGAAGTCAGCTATCATCGAAAAACCATCGTTGTGGAGAAGACATTCGGCTACAGGCATATGTTTGTCATTACACAAAAATTGCAAACGTGGATTGGGAGTGGTGCAAATAATAAGTCCATACTTTTAAATATTGATGAGTTGCATTGAATGCTAACATTTTGGTAAATT
>CM051008.1:29178229-29180729 GCA_027704905.1 Muraenolepis orangiensis
CTACCACTGAGGGAGAGAGAGGAGACAGAGAGAGAGAGAGAGAGAGAGAGAGAGAGAGAGAGAGAGAGAGAGAGAGAGAGAGAGAGAGAGAGAGAGAGAGAGAGAGAGAGAGAGAGGGAGAACAACACAGTGGGTACTTCCATACATCTTACAGCAGAAGTCATAACTAATTGTAATAATAATCCAGCATTAGCCACTGCTAAAATATCACTGTGTTACAAAATCAGACAGATATACAACAGTTATAGAAGAAATGTAAATAAAATGTACATTAGTAACATTGCCAGCGACGTCTGTGTGTGTGTGTGTGTGTGTGTGTGTGTGTGTGTGTGTGTGTGTGTGTGTGTGTGTGTGTGTGTGTTTGATGTAGTCTTGTAAAGCGGCAGCTGGAGTGGGTTGTGCCCTGAGAGCCACCACTCTTGACTAGTAAACCACACCACAGACACACACACACACACACACACACACACACACACACACACACACACACACACACACACACACACACACACACACACACAGGCACACACACAGGCACACACACACACACACACACACACACACACACACACACACACACACACACACACACACACACACACACACACACACACACACACACAGATGCATGTGTCATTAATAAAGCTATTGCAAGGGGAACAGACCAGACTTATATATATGTATATATAGGCTACAATTCTTCCGAGTGAAAAACAACGAGGTCAGATGTACGCAGATTTAGCAGGGATTTAGTGAAAGTGGTGTGAAACTGGCGTAACATCAACAGTCCCCCGATGAAGATATTTGGAGAGTATTCTACATGTGGGTTTTGAGGCGAGAAGGCGTGTGGTATCTTCTGTTCGCTGTACCAGAACTGTACAAAGCGCTGCTGTCAAGCTATTAGTTATTAGCTATTAGTAAAGTTTGGTTGGCTCTTCCTTAGGCCCGTGACAAATGGTTTCCACAGGGGGGCTTGCATGCCACACCAGAGTGAGAGAATAAACAGATCACACTCATCAATTTGACCACAGAGGAGTATATTCCAATGTATATATTCATATTCCAATAAGGTCAATAGTCTGGTGATTGTGTTCCACGTTTGTCCACAGGCTACAGCTCATCCTCGCGCTCCATCGGCGCATCGCTGCTACTTCCGGATCTGTTCTCTCACCAAGGAGACGTTTGTCAAACCTGTGATAAACGTCTTGGGGGAGTGTGTGTGTGTGTGTGTGTGTGTGTGTGTGTGGGGGGGGGGGGGGGGACAATACAATAAGACTGCAGTATTTCTTCTACTGTCAGGACCTTGTTCTTGTTTTTTCTTTGTTCCGAACATCTCTGGTGGCTGTCCTCCCTGCTACAAGACACACGCCGCCGCGCAAAAGATGTGCAGATACGGCATATTTTCACATCGAAGCGAATAAATCAATTGAGTGGTTTCACTCCCACGCGTTGTGCGGTTCTCCAGAAGAGCACAAAGACAACGCAAAATACATCTTTCTGGAACCTTAGCTTCCGGGTCGGCCCATCCACCTTTTTTTATTATTTGCTGACATTTCGCAAACCTTCACTTCCAAATCGCGACCTCCTCCTGGGCGTCGTACGGGTTGAGCATTCTCATTTAAACAGAACAGGCGAAGATGAGAAGAACCAACCGGTATATTGTTTACACACAGCTTGAATTCCCTTTATTGGTCACACATGTGTAAACACACAGTCAATTTGGTTTCTCTACATTTAACCCAGTCTAGTATTAGGAACAGTGGGCAGCTATCGTATATATGTGTCTGGTGCCTTGCTGAAGGGAACCTTTGCAGTGCCCAGGTGTTTCAGGGACTTGCACCAGCGACCTGCCGGTTCCCAAGCCAAGTCCCAACAGACTGAGCTATACAGACGCTTCCTTAAAACAAATGTTATTGTCACTTGTATTGCAATGCAGCAGTTGGTAGACGGTCAAAGAACATACTGGCATAGCTTCAGATGTTGAAATTATTACAGATGAAGGTTGTATACAAATGTAAGACAGATTCTAAGCAAAGTTTGGACTGACAAGTGTCCAGGAATGCCTCCACACCGGCTTGGAGGCTAAACAAAATGAGAGGCAGGTGCAAAGACCCACACAATTGATTCGATTTTTTTCTATGTCTCTGTTTGGATAAACATTAGTCTGGGCCAGACTTACACAATTAGTCTTCACCACAAATATCTACAAGTTTAACCCAAACCTCTGCTCATTGCACGTTTGCATGTCAACAGATGTCTATTCTTCCAGTGCTTATGTCCAATGACATCATTGGACAGCTGACTAGGAGCAAACACTCCTATTATAGAACCAGGGCCCGTTTCCAAGGAGATGGTATAATACACTCCAGATGACCCTTAAAGATGATTTCATTATCATAGACACCACCGTGTGTGTGTGTGTGTGTGTGTGTGTGTGTGTGTGTGTGTGTGTGTGTGTGTGTGTGTGTGTGTGGTGTGTGTGTGTGTGTGTGTGTGTGTG
>CM051008.1:29190729-29276639 GCA_027704905.1 Muraenolepis orangiensis
GTATCCTTGACAACAACTCTCACCCTCTCCATCAGGTGCTGACCTCATACAGAAGCACCTTCAGCAACAGACTCATTCCACCCAGGTGGAACGCTTTCTTCCTGTGGCCATCAGACTCTTTAATTCATCTGCCTCGGGTCATGAGAGGGACAGTGGAGACTCAGTGACCTGAGGTCAACGCTGTGTGTTATTATTTTTTTGGTCAACGCACTGTAAATCCTTTCACTGTAATTTTGCACTGTAAATTCAATTTCACTTTTCACTTTTCACATGTCACTTTTTCAGTACTCATCTGAATTATATATTAGTATTTTATTACTGCCAATTTGCACTATACGTATTGTTGTATATTGTGTATACCTACGTATTACTGTAATAATACTGTAAATTGTGCAATTCATCTGTCTATACATTTAGATTTCATTTAGATTTCATTTAGTTATATTTTGTTTATACTAGTTTAGTTTAGTTTAGTTTGTTGTTATTTCGTTTTTAGGTATTAGTATATTTTGTGTGCATTTATTCCCCCTGTTTCAACTGTTGCACCTTAATTTCCCAATTATATGTTTTCATGTTTTTATTGAACACACCATGTAAACATTCACAGTGCAGGTTGGAAAAAGTATGTGAACCCCTATGCTAATGACTTCTCCAAGAGCTAATTGGAGTCAGGAGTCAGCCAACCTGGAGTCCAATCAATGAGACCAGATTGGAGGTGTTGGTTAAAGCTGCCTTGCCCTATAAAAAACACACCAGTTTTGAGTTTGCTATTCTCAAGAAGCATTGCCTGATGTGATCCAAAAAACATTGCTGCACGGCAAATTTTGCGCGGCAAAATATTCTGTGGACAGATGAAACCAAAGTTGAGTTGTTTGGAAGGAACACACAAAACTGTGTGGAGTAAAAGAGGCACAGCACACCAACATCAAAACCTCATCCCAACTGTGAAGTACGGTGGAGGGGCATGGTGGTTTGGGGCTGCTTTGCTGCCTCAGGGCCTGGACAGATTGCTATCATCGACGGAAAAATGAATTCCCAAGTATACCAAGACATTTTGCAGGAGAACTTAAGGCCATCTGTCCACCAATTGACGCTCAACAGAAGATGGGTGATGCAACAGGACAATGACCCAAAGCACAGAAGTAAATCAACAACAGCATGGCTTCAACAGAAGAAAATACGCCTTCTGGAGTGGCCCAGTCAGAGTCCTGACCTCAACCCGATTGAGATGCTATGGCATGACCTCAAGAGAGCGATTCACACCAGACATCCCAAGAATATTGCTGAACTGAAACAGTTTTGTAAAGAGGAATGGTCCAAAATTCCTCCTGACCGACAGGTCTGATCTGCAACTACAGGAAACGTTTGGTTGAGGTTATTGCTGCCAAAGGAGGGTCAACCAGTTATTAAATCCAAGGGTTCACATACTTTTCCCACCCTGCACTGTGAATGTTTACATGGTGTGGTCAATAAAAACATGAAAACATATAATTGTTTGTGTGGTATTAGTTTAAGCAGACTGTTTGTCTATTGTTGTGACTTAGATGAAGGTCAGAACACATTTTATCACCAATTTATGCAGAAATCCAGGTAATTCGAAAGGGTTCACATACTTTTTCTTTATTATTTGACAGGCAACTTTTACGTTTTCAATTGGGTTTCAACGATCATTATATTGTTTTTGAAACCTCTAAATGTGTAATATATCTATATATCTATATAGATCTATATATATCTATATAGATCTATATATATCTATATAGATCTATATATCTATATAGATCTATATATGGCATCATTCTTGAATGTCTATTTCTGAGTCAACATGTTTGTACTCATCACTGCTGTCCCCACAGTGGTCCTGTGAACTGGCTTATAGAGCATCTGTAACAGCAGTCTCTGTGCCACAGGCCACACGGTGAGGCGAGTCATGTGGTTCCGTGTGTCCATGGAGGGTCACAGAGAGTTCACCCACCACTCGGACCCAGACCACGTCAGCCTGTCCTACCGGGGACGCACGCGGTACAAATTCATCCCTCACTTTACATTCCAGGCTATGTATTTAAAACGTGCATTTCAAAACAGCCAGGGTTAACTTAAGTGCTGTCCAGCTTGGTTCAATTAAATACAACAGACATGAACATGAACATGAGACCAAAGAATGGTCTAATTTTGATTTAAGATTCAAGATGATGAACACCTACTCCCCATTCATGCCCACTATTATGGTATGGGTGCCGGTTAGGAGCCTGAGCAGCAGCGTTCTGGACAAGCTGGGGGAAGAAGACCTAACAACCACTCCTGTTTATAGCAGAGCTGCAGTGGTACAGCTGGGATGGAAGAGCATGCATATAATTAAAAAGTGTTACCTTCAGAATATTTCTATGTATCCATGGATACATACACACACATAGAAGATTCAAATAAATACATACATACATACATAGATACAGGTGGTAAAACAGAGTACACACATGGAACATTTGGGAATGACCTTTAATTGACTTTGATCCCCTGGATCTCCAGCTACATAGGCGGCAGCTACTCCAGCTGCTCGGTCCAGATCAGGGCAGTCCGACTGAGTGACGCAGGCCAGTACCACTTCAGGTTCGAGACGGACCAGCCCCAGGGAAGATGGACTTCCCCGGACACCGTGTCTCTCACCGTCACAGGTTCGAGAGTCACTCCATGTTAAAGGTGCTGTAGGCAAGGCATCAGAGTTAGACAATAAACAACCAAAACAACGTCCCCCCTCCCTCTCTGCTCCCTCCCTATGTTAAAGTTGAACCCTGGTTCAATGACGTTGATACAACTCCAAATCCATGACCTGGGTTTGTATTTACAGACTTGCAGGTCCAAGTGCACCCCGCCAGGCTTGGGAACATGTTTGCGTTAGGAGACACAGTGTTTCTGGGCTGTCAGGCCAGTGGCTGTGCTGCTGCTGGCCGCAGCCTTGCCCTGTACAGGTGTGTATGAACATTTTACCTCCTTCTGCGATCAGGCTACGAAATGTAGACAGTAGTCATTTTAAATGACTATTATCAATAATCATTAATGACCGTTATCATTTGATCTACTGCTGCTCATTGTTGCTTTTATGTTGCTTTCTTATTCTTTCTGTGTGTGTGTGTGTGTGTGTGTGTGTGTGTGTGTGTGTGTGTGTGTGTGTGTGTGTGTGTGTGTGGCACAGAACTTTGTATAGTCTACATATGATGATGTTCTTTCTCAGAAATGGGCTGAACTTGGGATCCTATGAGAAGTGGATGACCATCAACCGGTTCGAGCAGCAGCATGTTGGGACCTACACCTGTCGACCAATCCCGCCCCAGAATGTACAGTCCCCGCCCCTGTCCATGGCTCTGGGATGTACGTTCTCACTCATTTCCTATTCCTATTTTCCTATTTTTTTATGATGATGATCATGATTTCCATATTGTATTTAGTTTGAATATGTTAACATAGAGTTGCAACGCAAACGTCTGCTTCTCCTTTATCGCTATTGCTGCTCAAAAACTTTAATAATTTGGAGACACACACAGGCTGTATTTGCGACACTTTCATCAGCGTGTCACTTTAGCCGACAAGCGGCATTAAGTCTGCATGCTACGTCTCTGCGTTGTAAGGATCAGGAAAGCCCAAGCAGCATAGCTCTCTCTCTCTCTCTCCCTCTCTCTCTCTCTCTCTCTCTCTCTCTCTCTCTCTCTCTCTCTCTCTCTCTCTCTCTCTCTCTCTCTCTCTCTCTCTCTCTCTCTCTCTCTCTCTCTCTCTCTCTCTCTCTCTCTCTCGCCCTTCAGATGGACCTCGCTCCACTGTCGTCGCTGTGTCCCCGTTGGGAGAGCTGTCTGCGGGAGGGTCTGTGACTCTCTCCTGCAGCAGTGATGCCGCCCCACCAGTGGAGAGCTTTGCGTGGTTCAAAGGTCATAGCGCTCTGTTTATTTCTGTGTAGAATGTGTGCATTACGGTGAAAAAAACCCACAGATTCTAAATTGCCTTAAAATAGCGATGAATACGAATGTGTTACGCATTGTTGTGTGTGTGTGTGTGGTGTGTGTGTGTGTGTGTGTCAGATATGGAAAGTAACAGTATCCCAGCCAGTTTCAGAGCCCAGCTTCACCTGAGAGGTCTGACGTACACAGACAGAGGACAGTACTTCTGTGTGGCGAGGAACACCCTGGGCACCGCCCGATCCCCGCCGGTAGCACTGAACGTCACATGTAGGTCCAACTGAGGTCTATATCAACATTTATGGAGTAGCATGTGAAAGAATGATATATTTGAATGAGTATCAACACATTTTTGGAACCTGTGTAGAAGTACGAATTGTGAAGTGTAGTGTTTTCAAAAGTGTCGTTTTGAGTGGCACAGATACTGTCCTAAATGACATTTAGCAGATAAACAAAGATGCCCATGAGACATTACCATCATCGTAAACATCACAGTTTTACATCCACATAACCTGGCCAGATAAGGAAGTGATATAAATATATATATATATATTTAATATGTTATGTAAGTGACTTTTTTCGTAGATCAACTGACTGAAAATGATTTAAGCCCCAGTGTGTATTTGGTTTATTTATGTTTATTATTCTTAGATGGAATGTTTCACAAATATAAAAAATAATAGATTAGATGGACATGTCTTTCATTAAACATAATTTCCCCTTTCTAATAATAGGACCAACCAACTCCAAAATGTTGGTTAAGCACAGTTGTTTGCCACAACTGTTTCTGATTGGCTGAACAGGCTAGCACATGACAGAAGTGATGGCATCTCATTTGGTGCAAATTCCAGCCAATCACAAGCTGCAGTTGAAATATCCTGTTTTCTGTCGGTTCTTCAAGTGTTTTCCTTACAGTTTAAGCAAGGTTTAGGCCAAAGAGGGAACCTATCTACGTGTAGTCTGGCTACTTTCATCTCTGGTTTTTCTGTCTGTCTTCTTGTCTTCCTGTCTAGACTCCCCCCAAAACACACATGTAGTGGTGAGCCCTCGAGGTGACATCAGAGAAGGATACCATGTCAACCTCAGCTGTGTGAGCCAAGCCAACCCACCTGTCAACAGGTATCTGTCTGTCTGTCTGTCTGTCTGTCTGTCTGTCTGTCTGGCTAGTCTTATGCCGTGGATATTACTGTTATTACTTAAATATCATTTTAGCTGCAAAACAACATTAAATAGTCTTATAGTCTCAAAAAATTATTCTGAAAGTTCATGGTCATTGTGAAATGAATGTTCATTAAGTCAAAATAATGCAGTATAACTACATAACTACAAATTGTATGGACATTTCACACAATATGATAACTATCAGCAATTATTTGAAAACGGCATCAATGAATATTGCTTAGGGAAAGACACTGAAATCCACTTAGAAGTGGATTATATTTTGAATCCTTTCCATGTTCAGAATATGTTTTTGATACTTACATCCCTCTACCTCAGGTATGCGTGGCATCGTATCGTTGGTGACAAGGTGTTGGCCAAAGGAACCCTCCAGAACATGTCTTTCCCATCAGTGCGTGCACACAGTGCCGGTCAGTACTACTGCACTACATGGAACCGACATGGATACCAAACTTCTCCAGTCTCTACGCTCTCTGTACTATGTAAGTGGAGCACATTTGGTATTGTCCATCTGCTTTAGCCATAAGGGGTAGCTGATCGGACTGGGGAGAGTCAAAAGTCACATTGAGACAATACATGCTTTAACTCACTCCGGTCAATGCAACAACAATAAATGTTGTGTATATATTTTTAAAGTGAACCCAGATAGTGTCCCTGACGTTGGGAGAGAATGGTTGAGATTTTCTTAATTTGTTTAAATAAATTATGAAAAACATACAGAGTAACAAAACAATAGGGACCAGGCCTGCTTGATATAATTTGTCCAGCACAACAACAACAAACAAACAAAATTTGTTGTTGTTGTCATCCCTATCATCCTCATCATCATCAACCTCATCATCATCATCATCATCATCAACCTCAACCTCATCCTCTCTGACAGATCCTCCTAAGAACACGTCTGTCCTGGCCCGTCCCTCCAGCGTGGTGGATGCCGGTCACGCCCTGACGCTGACGTGCAGCAGTCAGGCTAACCCGGCAGTGGATAACTTCACCTGGCATCGGCTACCGCTGGACGGCGTGCCCAGATCAGGTGTGTACGTCGCCACACTCGGCGGTCACTCCACACCGTGTCACACACCTTCTTCTACAATTTGCCGTTTTCTTTTTCTTTTGTTATGGTACAAAATGCAGTTATTCAGATCCAGATTCAGATCCAGATTCAGCGTGCTTTCATTGATCTTCGGAGGTCAATTGTTCGTAGATCATTGTCATGGAGACTAGTGGTGGAATGATGTCAGTAATACTATTACAAACTAGAGGGCCCTCAGTAGAGCGCATACCTCTGCCAAACTAAAAAGTCCCCTGGATCTGGATTCGGATCCGGATCTGCGCCAAAATCAAATCAACTGTTCCTCGGCCCATTAGTAATCTAACCACCAAGTTTCTGCACAAACCTTTTTGAGTTATCTTGCTAACAGACACACAAACCAACAGACACACAGACAAACAACCAGGTAAACAACCAGGTAAACAGGGGCAAAACCTCCTCCCATCTTCGATGGCGGAGGTTATAACCCTGTGTGAACGGCTATTTTAAGATCATGTAACTAAGCAGAAGCAGAATAACCAGTGTTCAAGTTTCTTACCACACCTGTGTATTACTGATCACATTTATTTATTATATTTTAAGACGTGGCTACCTATTTATTTAGGATAAGGGAATTTCTATATCGATTTTTTTAAGTAGTTGCTGCAAAAAAACATAATTAACTATTGTAATCGGTGAACAAAAATAACCATGAAAATACCCCCCCCCCCCCCCCCCCCTAGTGTGGGGAGCCAGGTCGGGTCCCACCTACACCTTCTCCGAGGTGGGTCCAGGGGAGAGCGGACAGTACTACTGCGAAGCCCGCAACCGCATCGGGGCCCACAGCTCTCCTGTGCTCACGGTCCGAGTGAGAGGTGCGTCCGGATCGTTCAGCTCAGCTTCCTCTGCTTCCGTCTCTTCTTTCAACTCACGGTTAAAACTCAAGCCAACCAGTCGTGAATGTGGTGACATGTGAAATGTGAAGACATTTATAATAATAACAATAAGAATAATTGAAGTAAAATGATGAATCAAACAAGCAAACGATAAATATCAACGCTTGTAACTTTACATTACAGTGTCCCAAGTAAAAAGTTTAAAAGTAGTAGCTGAGATTCATGAGAAGACGCCATCGTCAACATTGCTCCCGTTACTCAAAAGAGATGACCCTGGCCAATGTGCTGCACAGGACAAATGAGCAACAGCTAGCAAACTAACTCTTTAACAGTTACAGGCTGTTACAGGCTGTTACAGCCTGTAACAGCCTGTTACTGTTACATTGCTTATGACATGTGTAATGACACTGCAACACCCTTAGTGTATGGAATATGGTCTACAATATACAAGATACAAGATATTTGTATTTGCCATTTGTAAGTACATTGGAATGCTTACTCCCCATTCCGCAGTATACATCTACAAAACAATACCATAACAATAAATAATAATATATATATAATAATAATATATACAATAAAAATTAACAAAAAAGAGCAGCAAAGTGACTGTTAAATGATACATGTTTTTTTGTTTTTCATATTTTTTCCAATAATCTTTAAAAGCATTTTAAATTGCAAGTAGTGCAGCAGCATCACGAATACACTGCAGTACAGTGCAGTAACTGTGATGAGTCTAGCAAAGTATGTAAGTGTAATGTTAATGATAATGTTATGAAAGTGAAAGTGACAGTGCTCCTAGCAGTTCAGTAGGTCACTGCCTGTGGAAAAATCTATCCTTAAACCTGCTAGTCCTTGTACTGATGCTGCGCAACCGGCGACCAGACGGTAGGGGGGAGAAGAGATGGAGCCCAGGGTGGTTGCAGTCCTTTATGATGGACATGGCCTTCTTCCGACATCTGGTCCTACAGATCTCCTCAATGCATGGAAGTGCACACCCGATGATCTTCTCTGCCATCCTCACGACCCACTGGATGTCTTTCTTGTCCTGTACAGTGGAGTGACGCCACTCATCAAGACGCTCTCTATGGTGCCACAGTAGAAATTCACTAGCCACCTTTGGCCTATTCCGCTTATTCTGAGGCACCGCAGAGCATAGAGGCGCTGGTGTACCTTCTTCAGCATGACCTCCGTGTTGCGGGTCCACGCCAGGTCATCGGAAATCTGCAGCCCAAGGAAACGGAAGCAGCTGACGCATTGTAGATGTTGGTGAACACAGGAGCCAGCTGGTCGGCGCAGGTCTTGAAGACGCGGGATGGAACTTCGTCTGGGCCGGCTGCCTTCCCTGCCTTCACCCTCCTGAAGATTCTGCGGACCTCGGAGTCTGACAGTTGTAGAACGTATTCCTCTGGATGGATGTTCAAGTTGTTGGTCGGCTCCCTTTCAAAGCGAGTGAAAAACTTGTTGAACTCGTCTGGTAGGGTAGGGTCATTGTTGGTGACTGCCCCTGAGCTCCCCTTGTAGTTGGAGAGGACCCTCAGACCTTGCCACATACGTCTGGTGTCAGAGCCCCCGAACTGTAATTCCAATTTGTTTTCGTAATCCAATTTACCCTTCTTGATGGCTTTTCTGAGTTTTCTTGGCCTTCTTGTAGTGACTGGAGTCGCCTGTTGTGAAAGCGGTACTGTGTTCCTTAAGTTTGTTCCGTATGTCTGCATTCATCCATGGTTTGAGGTTCGGGAATGAGCAAACAAACCTGGTCGGGATGCATTCCTCCACTAGCCTGTTAATGTATGCTGTGACATGATCTGCATACAAATCAAGGTCAGTGGTCTTGAATACACTCCAGTCAGTGATTTCTAGCCCCCCCTGCAGATGTAGTAAGGCATCGTCTGTCCAGCGCCGCACGTTCTTTACAACTGTTGGCGTGGACTTCAACTTCTGCAAGCGGAAAGTAGAAGCACGGAGGCATGGTCTGATTTGCCGAAGGCCAGCTGAGCAACAGCATCATAAGCGTGCTTGATGGTGGTGTAGCAGTGATCAAGAGTCTTGTTGTGCTCTGTCGGACATGAGATGTGTTGATAGTATTTTGGTAATACCTTTTTTAAATTGCAGTGGTTAAAGTCCCCCGCTACAATGGGGACTGCCTCGGGGTAGCATTTCTGAAGTTTACTCACTTCAATGTAAATTCGTCCAATGCGATGTTCGCATCAGCCCGTGGTTGGATGTAAACCGCCGCCATGAGAATAGCAGAGATTTCCCTCGGCAAGTAAAAAGGGCGACACTTGATTGTCAGTAATTCCAGATTAGATGAGCAATGTTGAGAGAGCGCCTGAACGTCCGTACACCAGCTGTTGTTCACCAAGCAGCATACGCCCCCACCTTTGTTCTTCCCCGTGGACTCAGCTGTTCTGTCGGTCCGAAACAAGGAGAATCCCGGTGTTTGAACTGCTTCCTCAGGAATCAGGAGGTCAGCCACGTCTCTGTGCCGCGGTCTGTACAGCCATTTGAGACTGAGCTGTGGTTTAGGGCTGTACAAATAAAATTGACTTGATTTAAAGTGTTAGCCCACTCTTATCAACGTGACCTTGCCCTCCAGTGGCTCAGAATACAGACGACGTAAGCCAACGAGCGAATAACAAACATAACGTGACGAAAGCTCCTGTCCGTGCTCCACTGTCTCATAATGTTGTTCCATGAGTCAGGGTGACGCACATCTCTTTCTCTCGCTGTATGAGCCTATAAGCACCACAGGCTAATGGGCTGTTGTGGAACACGACGGCCAAGTCTAGACGGCTGATCTGAGGCGATGCAGTGGGAGATCAAGAGCGTGGAAACGCAATAAAGCGTTGTCTAGATAGTCTGCGTAACGACGTGCGAACGGCCCTGACTGTGTTTTGACTGCCGATCGTTGGGTGACCGCCCATGCTATCTTGCCGTCAAACGTGTTAATGCAAGGGTTTTTAGATACATTTCTGTTATATATATATTTTGGGGGGGGGGGGGTCATTTTACGGGCGAGGGAAAAAAAACGTACACTCTCTGACACGGTTGCAAGCAGTTGAGACACACGCCCATGCATGCACATGCACACACACAGCTGTGCACACACAGTTGTGCACACCCACACACTAATTAAAACTGTAACCGTACAATACATACAATACCGGCCCAAGTAGAATGAAGTAGAGGTATACGCTATCAAAATATACAGTATAAACATTGAGAGGTACATGACTAATAAACAGTAGGTCACGTGTCTTAGCCCTAGTAATCTGTACGTTGCTGTCTGGTCGGCAGGTCGTTTAAAGGTGATCGCCCTGGCTTCTGCAGTGGGCGTGTCAGCCGCACTCATCACACTGACAGTGGCCATAATGATCAGGTATCTATCTGTCTATATGTCTATCTCTCTATCTATAATAATAAGGTATGATCAGGTATGAAGTATCTATCTACATAATAATCAGCATATATATATATATATATAAATACTGATCAGATATAATCGATTTAGCTCTCTATATCTACACATTGTCGTGTGTTTGTGTGTGTGTGTGTGTGTGTGTGTGTGTGTGTGTGTTTGATTTCTTCCCAGCAAGAACATGCACAGGGTAGACTTGGAGTTGATGGAGAATGTTAAGAAGGTACAGAGATGATCTGCAACCTGCTGGTCTGACTCTCTAACATGCTGCATTATAATAAACAATCCATTCATGGAGACGTGTGTGTGTGTGTGTGTGTGTGTGTGTGTGTGTGTGTGTGTGTGTGTGTGGGTGTGTGGTGTGTGCGGCCCAGCGTCCGTCGGTAACAGACGAGACTGTGTTCTATGAGTCAGCAGCACAGCAGACTGTTCCCTTCAGAACAGACAAGATGTCCGATATACCGGTAGAAACACACACACAAACAAACACACATATACACACACTGTTCCTATGACTATACTACAAGTGTGGATTTATAATATTCTGCAGGAGGAGGAGCCAGAAGAGGAAGTGATTGACAGCTCCCACCCTGCCATTGTTCCACTGAAGGACGCTCCACCAATCACAGAGGCAAAGGTCCAGAGTCCCGCCCCCAACTACATCACCGTCCACTACTCCAGAGTACCCAGGTATACTGTGGAACAATGGAACGATCACAGAGCTTTATGTACTGGTACATGCATTGTCATTCAACCATTGAGATGACATTTTGAATTGTATTAATGTATTATTTAAAGTAGTAGTACCAATAACACATTCTACAGACTGGTACGTGCACTTAAACATCCTTTACAATTTCAGATGCTACCTTACTGTTTACATTGTTATTATTATTGGTAGTAGTAGTATTTAGTAGTAGGCCTATAAACTACCAAACTAAAAGACTAATTCAACATTGTGCTCGTATTGGTGGTTCAGCGTGGACCAGGTGAACGTCCCTAGCCTGCCTCAGGGTAGAAGCAAAGAACCAAAGGATTCGTCTAGCGTCGTTTACAATCTGCTCTCGCAGCAATGCCACTAGACACAGCAGTTAGAAGACACTCCAAGGTAGATGTGCATTGTTACTCCAATTGTTTTCACTTTCATCCATCCATCCATTCATTCATTCATTCATTAATTTATTCATTAAATTCAGTGTATCCTATATTCGGTGATGTTGAGCAGTCACTATAGAACCAGATGACGAAGTTCTGAGTCAATAAATGTATACAGCGTGTTCAATTCTCTCTCTCTCTCTCTCTCTCTCTCTCTCTCTCCTCTCTCTCTCTCTCTCTCTCTCTCTCTCTCTCTCTCTCTCTCTCTCTCTCTCTTCTTCTTCTTCTTCTTCACTTTTGTTTTACTTGCAGGGTAACTAATGATCTGCGCTCTGACAACACATCCTTCACCCCCGCCTCACACCAGACAGCATATTGCATATTGAACTTGAAACACAAGATAGCCCGGCCTTTTTGGGAGCACGTGGGGATGGTCCCTAGTGTTTCTATTGGTGTATGCCAAGCTCTGTCTCTAGAGGACAACGCATGTCATGACGCTTTTGTCGTCTGCCTTTTTAAAGATTTTACGACGATCAGAAAAAAAGACTTTAAAACATAAAACCTTTTCAAGAAACAAACAGCATCCCAGGCTGAGTTGTTCAAAAATAGTTGGTATAACTTTGCTTATAAATTGATGCTACAGCAATATCGGTTGGCAGTGCATTTAAGCTTTACGTGTTCTACCTTTCACCCTTCAATTACATACAAAAAGGTTTTTTCAAATTGAACATTTAAAACGCATAGGTCTCACATTAGCAATACAAAAACATTCAGTTATATAAACACTGTTTATTTCCTTTCTTCAACCACATTGCCTGTTCATGTAGGCCTATGTGTGTCAGCAATGGAAAAACGTGTGAAAAGTGAAAAGCTGTTTAATGATATCGATTGTCGTCATCAATCATTGTGTTTATCAATATATAAAAGTTATTACAAATATGTTTGCTTGGTTTGGTTTCATCTTTCGACATGGACACAACATAACAAACATAAATGATTTATGGTTAGCTGAATTTGTTATTAACACGGTGCACATATTAACCATATTACATTTCATTACATTACAGCCATTTAGCAGACGCTTTTGTCCAAGGCGACTTACAATAGTGACATATGAGTCACTTGCATATGAGTTGGTAAACAGTGGTCTTTGGTTGCTTATCGTTAATCCAAGATCAAGACTTTGGTTACGTAGACCAATGAAGACGTTTGCTTTCTGGAACCTATAACTTCAATCACGTTTCCTTATTAAAAGCAGGAAGGTCTTGACTCGGTCGTCCTTTCTAGATCGTAGGTCGGCAGCGCCCCCTCGTGGAATAACAGTGCTTGCACGTTAGAATGAAACCACATGAAGTCATGTAACAGCAGCTGAATAAAGACGATAACAACATCTAAAGAAAGTGAGTACAGCATGTGAAAGTATGTGTTAAACCGGTGCACAGCGGGGGAAATTGGGATATTGTGTATTATGAATACACCAGCATGAAGAATCACCTAGCCTGGTCAAATGAAACCATCTGAAATCGATAAATACGTTTTAACGGCGAGGGGATGAATTGGGCCACGATATTCATATTTACGAATCTCAATTAAAATCTGACTCTGATGATTCTAATGGTACAAAACGTTGTGGAACAATAAAATAGATATTAATAGTTTTAGGGAAGTCACTTTTTTTTAACATTTCCACTTGCCTGCAATGAAAAGTAAATTAGCGTGTGTCATCATTTCCTCTGGTTCTACACTGAAGTAGGGCGGGCTATAGCTTTTAATACGGGATAGTTCAAAGAAAATGTCTCATACGATTCTAGGGATTTTACTCATCATTCAAGGTATAGTCCAACTTTATACGAATAATTGTTAATGGACTCAGTGTTAAATGGATTGACAGTCGTTTCTCTGAGAGTGGTTCTCTGAAACCTGTATGTCCTAGCGTGCATTTTTGCTTGACTTCTGTTTTAATTAAGTCTGGTCTTCGTTCTGATCACCGAAGCCGACAACGGCTGACAGACTGTGCGACGGATTCAATCTTATACGATTATTCTGTAACAGAGTCGTGGCGGAATCGCACACTCCGTGGCAGCCTTAGTGGGATTACATCTATAATAGTTATAACATCATTTAGAAAAAAGCTTGTTTGCTTTCTGAAATCATTTCCTAAATAAAAGTTATTCTAGTAGCTAAAGGGATGTACCTCGTCATGGCTTGCGTTTTTCTTTCTATCCCCAATTCAAGGAGTGTGGAGCCAAGATTGGGCAGTCTACTTCCAGAGTCAATGTGGTGTGAGGGGGACGTCAGTAACAATACCATGCTCTTATCGATACCCAAGTGGGCATCGTGTCACTTCGTTCACCTGGTATAAAAGAGATGAGAGAGAGAGGACATATACACGACTCTCTGACATCCCCTCGCTGAGTGGACGTGTTCAATACCTGGGTGACAAACCAAACCTGTGCACATTGAAGATCAGCGACCTACGTGATGAGGATAAAGGAGAATACTTGTTTAAATTTTCTACAAACCGTGATAGATGGGTCAGCAAAAGATCTATGGCCTTGACCATTGAAGGTACATGATGCTTGCTGTTGGCATTGTAATAAAACACATTAAGTGTTGATTTCACTAAATAACAAGTCTGTGCCTTTTGTTTTCTACACATACATATAGGGACAGGGATGACTGCCGTCGTACCTACAGTTGTGAAAGAGGGGGACATGGTTAGGCTGACCTGCACGACAGCATGTCCTGGATATCTCATAGAAAACCCGGTGTGGTCACGAGATGGAGAAGCAGTGGCCAGTCCCACGTTCCAGGCCAGGCTGGAGGATGCGGGGAGCTACCAGTGTGCCGTAGAGCCACTGCGATCCAACGCAGTCGCTCTCGATGTGCAATGTGAGTCAATAAGGATGAAGAGTGTGTAGGGTCATATATTCAGAGGCAACTAAATCTGAAAATGTAACCTAAAACGTATGTCATTTATCCAAAGAGAGCTCCAAGTGATCCAATCATATAAACAATACCGAAGCAAAACAACAATAGTTTGTTGCTTACCACCGCAACCATCGATTGACGCTAGGGTTGACACCAAAGATTTTCCTGGTCGACCAATGGTCGTCAGTGAAGGACATTCAGCGACTAATGGTCGACTAATGGTGCGCATGCGAACGCATGAAACGAGCCGCCTGTTTAACGACACGGCAAGTCATTAAAATGTCATTCTGAATGTGTCAGAAAAATCCACAAGGAGACTGTCTGAACATTTAGTTCATTTATTTCAACACAACACAGCATATAACATAAATATATCAACATCACACAACTTATGAACTTTTAAAACCAACACAATAACTTTGTAAAACAAACAATGAGTAAAAACAAGTCTTTTGTTAAAAAACGAAAAAACAAATGTAAAAAACAATGTTAAATAAATATAAATTATATAAACAAACAAATAAATAAATATAGGCTTAAGCTAAATTTGTCTACGTTGTCCAGGAGAAGTGAGATCTGTGTCTTGCTCACAATGAAGCCGGATTTTGAAAATATGCGCTCCGATGGCGTGGATGTGGAAGGGATGGAGTGGATGCGTTTAGCTAATCGGGGGCAGCCCTAATTGACACCAGTAGCGTGGCGTGGGGAAAATTTTAGGGGAAGCCAGTTTTTTTGGGTCAATAACGTAACCAGATGAGTGATTACAGCGCCCGGTATCATTTTACACAGTTGTATCATACAGATGCAGGACTTGCACACGCCTGTTATCTAACCGACAGGTCCGCACGCACTCTCCAGCCAAAACTCTCTCGTCTTATTAATTTAAGCATCCCCCCCCCCCCCCCCAAATGCATAACCAGCCGCTCAATGCGCAGTGCAGATTCGGTAATGAATAAAAAAGCTTCAATTTCACAGCACAATCTATGTGATTTTTTGATTTACCGTGCCTCTCAATTGCCCGTGACAGGTTGGCAAGGTCGATGAATCCTGAAGTTGCCCAAGGATTGTTCAGGGAGCACGAATCCTTGTCAAAAAGAAGACATGGCCAGCAAAATAGACGCTGAAGTTCAGCGCTTCCAGTTAGCCACTCCGTGCGGACATAATTGTCCTCATTGAACGTCCGATTCGCTCCCTTTTCCCTCTGTGCACACAGCTCGAGTGTGGGCATGGGCCTGTCATCTGATTTAATTTTTAGTTGCTGCTGTAGCGGAAGTTTAGTAAAGTTGTTGTTTATTAAGTACGCCAAATCTCCACCCTCCATAATGCTTAATACTATCAAACAGCGAGGATGACAGTTACAGTACTACGTACTGATGTTGATGTGATTTGATTGGATTTGTGAGTCAAGGGATTCCCTTCAAATCGATCCAATGGGATCAAGGGATCCCATTCCCTTGAGGGGGGATGCCAGCCGTCTCTGGCCTCCCTTGGCATGGCCCTGACCAATCACAGGTTGGCAGGGGGACATGACGTGGGCCTCATCTGATTGGTCAATCCGGGACAATCCCTCCATTTTTTTTTTCACCAAGGGAAGCTCATTCGGCTGGCCTCCTCAATTTCACCATAATATCTAGGGGGCGCTGTTGTTTCACTCTTTGTAAAATACTCAATGAGAATGGGGGAGAGACGGTCCGGCAGCAACACACAGGCTGTGTGTTGCTGCCGGACCGTCTCTCCTACATTTTTTAAATTAAAATAAAAAAAAATCGGTAATTCTCATTTGCTGTGTGACACAGCAAAGGAGAATTACCGAATTTAAAAAATGTATTAAAAAATGTATTAAAATTATAACTACAATCCGAAAAAACAGGGGAAGCCTGGCTTCCCTTGGCCTCCGGGAGAAAACGCCACTGATTGACACTGATCATTTCCTCTGATTGGGGTTTTGCCAGACCTCCCACGGAACACGACGGTGCAGGTCGAACCCCCGGGAGAGGTGTCGAGAGGCAGCAGCGTGAACCTGACCTGCAGCAGTGTTGCCAACCCACCCGTACACAGCTACACCTGGTGGTGGTACAATGGAACTACACCACCCACCGTCAGCTCCATGCTGGTCCAGGTCGGAACGGGACAGGTGTTGCACCGTCCCTCTCTGGAGGCCTCTCAGAGAGGACGTTACCTCTGCCAGGCTAGGAACCCTCTGGGGGAACACAACGCCTCTGCTCTGCTGCAGATGGAGGAAACCACACTGGGTTTGTGTGTTCTTTCCTTCTGTCGTTCCTCAAGCATTCACATTTCATGACTAAACACACGCAGTGGGGTGCTACAAATTTGCGTTATCTGCGAGGGACTTGGGAGGGAGTGACATCTGATTCAGTTTAATGGGTGCAGCGACGAGAAGCCAGAGACTCATATTTATTCTCCTTGTAGTTGTTGTTGTTTTTCTTCTAGTCATGTTCTTATTCCCCTCACTGCAGGGACTGTTGTATAGTGTGTAGCATTGTGTACAGTTAAAACACAACCATTCTGTAAGATTAAGATTGATTTAAGTTAAAATCCTAGATCTAGTTGGGGTGTCCAAGCAGTCCATTGCCGTGCCCCTCGGCCCTCTGGCCAATCAGCCCCTTGACACGGCCCTGCTCCACTGCATTACCCACAACCTACAACTGTCTGCCATCGTTTACCATGCTTTTTGCTGACTGTCTCCAGGCAAAACGTTTGTCTTCGGCCTATCTGGAGGAGGAGTCACAGTCTTTGCGACGCTCGGGATTGTGCTGGTTTGCCTTTGGTCACGGTGAGTCAACGAGACAAATTAAAGAGTTTCAAACTGCTCGAGGTGAGATGGAAGGAACAGCATCGTTGACCGGTTAATCGCTGCTTATTGTAATGGCGGTTACTGGGTAGGGCTGAGAGCTAGCACTTGGCAGAGAGTGGCAAATGGCATCTTGCAGTCCAATGTGCAATGTTTGCTTGCCCTGTACATTCATTACAAGTAAATTGAAATTTGTACTTTAGTAATAAGTAAAAAATAGTTTTTTGTATTCATTATTTTTCTGCCGAAATTATAAAACAATTTCCTTCAAAGCTGAAGCCACCATGAATCAAATGTTCTGTATTGATTGCTACTATTGTCTGTTCCTTTTCTCAATATCTGAACAGGAAGCAACGACGAGCCGCAGTAAAACGACCCGTGAGCACATAGAGAGATATGTTGTCTCTGTAGCCTCACACAGAGTTTCACCTTTTTTGGCTTTGTCATTTGTTTCACCCAATCATGTTGTGGAGGGCAGGGATCTCTAAGATCTGTAACTGACTATTAACAGAGAACACAAACTCAACCTTTAGTAGTCAATTGTAAAAATAAAAAAAAGGGTATTTTTCAAATCACCACCATGTAGACTGGCCACTGCATAAATACTGTTATTAAAACCCTCCTCATCCACTCACGTGAATGAGTTTCTCTTCTGTAGAATATCTCCATAACTAAACCGGAAACAAGGTGTAACTTATAAATTGCACCTTTCAACGTTTTTATTCATCCTAAAATGCATATCCATATTATTGGCAAATTCATACATTTGTTAGTTTATCATTTAGTTTAGATGTAGATTGATTTCACTTTAACCTAATGCTTTTATTGTATTTCATTTCAAGCCATGACACTGAAAGGTCTCTTGTGTGTGAAAATGTAATCCAATGAAACAGATTGTGCAATTACACAGTGTTTCAAAACTACGTGTCATCGATGTGTCACCACACTCATCGACGTGTGGAAGAGGAAGTGGTCAGATTGGTTCAGGAAGGCATATCTGTTCTCCACAGAGAGTGGCTGTGTTAGGGCTCAGTGGGAAGAGCTCTTTAACCAATCCCAACGAGGCAGAACCCATGTATGCCAACATACCCAATCGGTCGCTGACTCCTTCACCGGGTCTCTATGACATCCACAGCCATGACTCAGCACAGGTAGTTCTGTTCTCTTCTCCAACGCCATTCCAAAACATCTGGACTTGACTGATCTCGTTGACTCTTACTCTAGGCACAGGTAGACAAAGTCTACCTCAGTAGGTCAAAGTAGCAGACCCATAATTTGTGTTATGAGTGACACCTGTGTTTGTCCTACGATGACGCCTCTGTGAAAAGGGTTTACCCTCTACGATCACTCTGCTCCACAGATATCTCAAGACATCTAATCTCATCTTCTATTCTGCCCAGGCCCATGACTCTCAGGAAGGGGAAATGTCCTATTCCACAATAGGCAATTTCAGAGAAACCAGACCTGTAAAACACAGAGACAGCAACGTCAACCTGAAGGAGCAGCCATTCGAGTGGGTTGACCATAACTATTCTATGTCATTGATTGAGTGGTATGAGTCAGTTGGTTTATATCGCTGTGTCTTGTTGTTGTTCCTCAGATCACCAGAGGCAGGGGAGGCAGGAGGTCAGCACGTGATCTACAGCACAGTCGCTGAAGCAACCTGAGGTCAAGGGGAGCCGGGTTGTTAGGCTCGGATTGGAGGCATTTTGTTGAACATTAGTGGGTTTTACTGATAGTCGTGAAAGGTTTGTGGTGTGATGGGAAGCTACACAATTGAGCCGTTGAAGCTAAAAGAATCATCAATGGTTTGCATCTTTTTGCAACAATTAAAGTAGAGTAACAACCACCCAAGGCTACTTTTAGCGAGTTTGCCGCTATCTAAAGTAAAAATCTAAAGAGATACATTTATACAAAATGCATTGTCAGTTGAAATGATATGTTTTGGTCATTAGGCTCATCACACTGTTTTTGGAGGTAATTTATAACCATTTCCACCCGTGCATTTAGAATGAATGTAGTTATTCACTGAGACACAGTTACTTTCTGTGTATACCAAGTGATTCATAGTTTATATCCTGCCTTCAAAAATGACGTTTTGCCTCCTGGTTGTGTTTAAATGTTATAATATATTGTAAATAGCATTCATGTTGCAATGTGAAATAAGTCCTTGAGTTTTCTTTTATATCTTTGTTTTAGTAATGTAATCAAACTATTCCACAACGAGGAATCCAGAAAAGACAAATTCCGAAAGAAAATCCCAACAAAATGTTTAATATAATCTGAAATTTATAATCCCAAACTTGGTATGATATGAACCTCAGGGTGGCATGGTCTGCCCCTACAGGTCAGAGGACTCTATAGACCTGTGGAACTGTCGCTTTATGTCATTATTAAATCAAAATATTTTCTCATGAATTTTAACATTCATGTGTGTGTGTGTGTGTGTGGGGGGGGGGGGGGAGTGGGGTGTGTGTGGGTGTCACATGTCCCTTTAAAAGTGAAAACACCACAACAATAACACTTGCTAAATTAAGGCCTTTATTACCATACTCAACATAACAACTTGAAAATCAATAATGAAAAAAATAACTTGGTAACAATATTGTACTGTAACATTAATAATTGATTTCTTTAATCACTCACATTATCAGACAGTATCTTAAGATCAGTGCACAAAGGCATTCATTCAAATGTAAAACAAATCATTGTGAAAAAGATTATTTTAATTCTTTACTTTTAGTTTATTTTAAACAAAAGTCATTAATAACTGACTCATGAACGATTCAACCTGTTCTGAAATTGTGTGGCATCACAAATAATTCCCTAAAAAATGACCTCCTTCCACAAGCTCAAACACACACACACACACACACACACACACACACACACACACACAGGTGCAAGTCCTGGCCCATTTGAACCAATTGTAAGATTAATTGTAATCACTAGAAAGTAGAAAACCTTCCAGCAGGCGGAAAATCACGCTTTTTTACGCATTCATATTACAAGTTAAAAAATATTCCATATCTGATATGTATTACATGTATTGCAAGGTTTATGACTAAATAGATGTGACATTGTTCACTCAAGATGCTGCTTGTAAAGATTACATTTGGCGCATTTGCGTTATGCCAAACGCCACTTGACTAAATATACTGAACATGAGCTTCAATCTCGGCAATGTATCCAAACATGAAAGGATCACTGCATGCATGAGATTAAATATCATCATTCAGTTATTATCATTATTATCATCATCATCATCATCACCATTTAGTGTTATTAGCTCTGTTTACACAAGAGAGATATGTGGATTCTACAACTGGTTTTAGAATCTAGATTTTAAAGGCATCTAGAGAAAAAGCAAAGGGAACACAGCACTCATAACAGAATCCTACAGATTGTTGATTCGCTCCATATATCGAACAACCATCTGGAATGGGCAGTGGAGACGTAGTGGTATGCGTTAGATAATGCCGTAAATCACGTGCAATAATAGATTGCAAGGTCTCGAAAATCGTAAATAAAAGTAAAAGTAACGTCTTGCTCCACATTGCTTGACTTCAAAGCTTCAGTCAGAGATCCTGCCCACGTGAGGAGAACTTATCTCTCAACAATCTAGGTTGAATGTATCATACACAGGGTGCAAAATAAAGGAGGTCTCACTTGAGACACCGAACAACACCGAAAGTCTCAGCTACATTAAGGGGGTCTCCGGAAAAGTCTTTAAAAAATGTTTTGTCACTTGCAATTGTCACTAAAAATGTCATTTAAAAGTTGGTTATTCCTGTTAAGATTTGATGGGATGTATGTCCTCACTTGTATGTAATACTGTACTGTTCCTTATGATGTGCAATGTTATGCTTGTGCCACAGTGAGGCGCAAAGGCACAAGGTATAGGATGCATGCCTGCCTCCTATAGTCTAATCACAGCTCTATGATTACCACCTGTGTGTGGAACCAGTTCGTTCAGTGGAGGCTGTCACCGTGAGAATGATGCGTGCAGCCCTTCTAATAAAATATGCCAGGCTTGGCTAAATGGATTCTATCTCCGTGTTTTCTCCGAATGCAACGTTAAGCTGCAGAACTAAGCATAACTTAACAGGTTATGGGCCCAGGAGTCGTTCGGAAGAAAAGTTTGTCGGTTTCCACCGTGTAGTAGTCGCAACGAACAGCGTGCTAACGGGTTGCTAAGCTAGCAAGGAGAGCAAGCTAGCATCATGGATCAACGAGGAACAAGCTGGTTGCCTCGACTGGCGTTCGACGGAGAGGAGACCAAATATGAGATTTGGGAGACCAAAATGTTGGGACATTTTCATTTAATTGGACTAAAACACACGGTCCTGGGAGAACAAGAGCCTCTCATTAGTTATGAGGGACGCTGCCAACGATGGAAGAAAGGCTCTAAAGATATTAAGAGAGTATTATGCCGGGAAGGGAAAACCCCGGATAATTAACCTGTACACCATGCTTACATCGCTCCAGAAAGCGCATGACGAAAGTATTATGGACTACATCATCAGAGCAGAAACAGCCATCACAGCACTGCGAAATGCAGGTGAGACGTTGGGAGATGGTCTACTAGTAGCTACGGTCTTAAAAGGACTGCCTGGGAGTTTTAAGCCATTCGCAATACATGTGGCACATACAAATGATATCACATTTGCTGAATTCAAGACTAAGCTACGAAGTTTTGAAGAAACAGAGAAGACAAACGCAGCTGAGTCGGGCGACCGTGTGATGAAGACCCAGGGGAGAACCGGGCGGCGACCCGCCAAGACAAATGCACGTGACCGGTACAAAGAAGACACAGAGATGGTGTGCTTCAAGTGTGGCACCAAAGGTCACCGAGCGAAAGACTGTCGACAGAAGACATGGTGTAGTCGATGCAGAAGCGACACACACAAAGACGCCACATGTAGGCGTAAGGATAAGGACAGTAAGGACAAAAGGGATGGAGCGTGTAAAATCACAGAAAATGATGACCGCGCCAACTTCGCGTTCAAGATGAGGGACGGGGAGCAGCAGCCGGCGAGCGGCATCCAGGAGAGGGGCCTGATGGTGGACACGGGGGCCACATCACATATCATCACCGACGTGACCCAGTTCAAAGATTTCGACAGCGCAGAGAAGGGGAAATGCTGAGGTTTCCCTAATCGACAGCGGAGGACGGCGACGCTGAGAGACGCATTATTCATACCGTCGTACCCCCAGAACATCTTCTCGGTAAAGGCGACGACTACCAGTGGGGCCTAGTAATGTGTCGGTCGCGAACGAGCCGACTCAAAGAGCCAGCTCTTTTAAGTGAACGACGGGAGCCGGCTCGCACCCGCGAACGAGCCGTTATTGATTTGTTACCGGTGCTCCGCATACATGCAGTGACTGAATGTCACGCGCATGCTGTGCATCACGTAAGGATAGACAAGGAGGAGGGGCGGCGCGTGCTCAGTGCTGGTTGCTAACAGAGGGAGAGGAGAACATGCGGTGTCAGATTGCGTCGCGCTAATAAGATGAGTGAAAGCTGCATTTTAACAATTGTGCAAACACAAAGGCAGAATGCAGAATTGTCAACATGAAGCTCTCATATAGAGCAGGGTCCACAAACCACCTCCACAGGCACTTGAGAACTGAGCATCCAACAGTTCAGTTGGAAGAAAAAAGGCAGACTGCCTGCTTCTGCCAGTGGTCTACTCCACCTGTTGCTGCTGCAGCTACAGGATCTATCCCCCATGCACCAGGTACCCAAAAACCAACAGCTACACAGACCTCAATATGTTCCTCCAAGCAGGAAAACACTCTCTCAAAAAATCATTCCGCGACGTGTATGATAGAGAGCGTGCTTCACTGCAGGCCAGGGTTAAGGAAGCTACTGCAGTTTGCCTTACCACTGATTGCTGGACATCAAGAACCATCACCTCTTTCATGTCTGTTACATGTCACTTTATAGAAAATTATAAAACAGTGGCCTGTCTTCTGGACTGTTTTGAGTTTAGTGACAGACACACTTCAGAAAACTTGGCAGAGGAACTGCTAAGAGTGACAAAAGAGTGGGACATTGAAAATAAAGTGGCTTGCTGTGTTAGTGACAATGCAGCTAACATAACCAAAGCCATTAAACTTTTGAAATGGACCCACCACCCATGTCTCGCGCATACCATCCACCTGATGGTAAGAGATGCCCTGAAGGTCATGAAGACCACTCTTGACAAAGTAAAGGGGATGGTAGAATTCTTCCATAAGAGCACAAGAGCAACAGAGAAGTTGAAGTCTACTTCAACTCCAAGCGCCAAATGGATATGCCTGAGCTGAGGCTCAAGCAAGACTGTGCCACAAGGTGGAATTCTACATTGTACATGCTGAAACGGCTTCTGGAGTCAAAGGATGCAATCATTTCTACCCTGGCCCTTATCAATGCACATATTGATGATCTGGATCAAGAAGAATGGGAGGCACTACAGGAGACCTGCACTGTTTTGGAACCCTTTGAGCAGGTCACTGTGGAAATCAGCTCAGAGAGGTACAGTTGACAGTTATTATTATATTATTTATTATTATATAATAACATATTAAGGAACATTTTAGATGTGAATGTCAGTAATATTAAACTTTGAATAAACTTTGTCCATATACCACATAATAAAACAAAGCATCATTTTCTGAGTTACTGTTTTCTCTTTTTTCAGCTATGTGACATCCTCCAAAATGCTCCTCCTCTGCAGGGGTCTGCATCACAGCCTACAACCAGACACAAGTGACCAAGAGGAAAGTGACAGAGTTGGTGACTGCTCTCTCAACGTCGATGGACAGAAAGTTCCACAGAATGGAATACAACACTGTCCTCTCAGAATCTACTGTACTCGATCCAAGGTTCAAAAGGCTGGCCTTTAATGATAACTGCGCTGTTGATGAGGCTCTTCAGAGAGTAACAGCAGCAGCAGCAGCTCCATGCGACCTCAGCAGCCAGCCAGCTCAACCACCAGGAGGCCAAGAGGGAGAAGAGGGAGCAAGGGCACCAGAAGTGGAGCCACAAATGTCTGCTGTTTGGAGGCTCTTTGATGCAAGAGCAACAGAAGACATTGCAAGAAGGAATCCCTCAGCAGATCCTATGCTGGAAGTAAGGTCCTATCTGGAGGAGCCTCTTATCCCAAGAACCGCAGACCCGCTGAGCTGGTGGGAGTCCAAGCCTTCAGTGTACCCACGACATGTGAAGGTCATGGCACGGCGACTGGGCATTGTAGCCCCATCAGTCCCCTCAGAAAGGATCTGTTCTAAAACAGGGCAGATAATAACAGAGAGAAGAGACCGGATCAACCCTCTAAGCTGAGGCACTTGGTCTTCCTCAATGCCAATCTGCCCTGAAAAGAAGAAAGGGTTACAGTTTGATAGTTTATGTCTAAACCACAGTGACGGTGGTAAGTTCATTAGACTGTTTTATACTGCTGTTTTGAGCATTGCAATATATTTATTTTCATTATGTTATTTATTTATGATCTTTAAGATTTTATGTCAGCTGTTGCTGTCTTTTGTTCTATAGTTTATACTGAAATAGAGCCCTGCTGTTTTGTTAGGGCTTTTGGTTTAAATAAAAATGTCAAATATACAAAAATACAGTAGCTTTTTTTAAATGTCTATGCTTAAGTTGTTCTAGGTGTTGCTATCTGCTTTGTGTGGTTCTACAAGCAGGTCAGGTCATTCATTGGGTGGTATCAGAGTTACAAGAGTCTGGAAATGCAATGAAAACAATTGGCCACAGCAAATCATTTATATTACAATTTTATAAAAGGTATATGTGGTAAAATAGAAGAGCCGTTTGGGAGCCTAAAGAGCCGGCTCTTCTTGGTGAGCCGAGCCAAATGAGCCGGCTCACTCAAAAGAGCCAGAATTCCCATCACTAGTGGGGCCACGGTTGTCTTTAAAGAAGAGGAAGATGCACTGATAACCAGAAACGGTACCAGATTTGACATTCATGTTTATGGAAAAGTGTACTATTTGCATACTGAGGGTGAGTCTAATGACAAATGTAATGCATGTCATGACATTCAGACATGGCATGAGATATTAGGCCACTGTAATTATGACGATGTTCTAAAGTTGCAGAATGTGGAATGTGTGGAATGTGGAATGCAGATCAAGGGCAAAGCAGTTAGGTCCGAGTGTGAGGTGTGTATTCAGGGAAAGTTTGCCCAAACGAGAAATAGAGACCCTGATACCAGAGCAGAGGCTCCCTTACAGATGGTGCACACAAACCTAGCAGGTCCTGTAGCCACAGTCAGCAGATGGTTACAAATATGCGCTGTCGTTCACTGACGATTACTCGAGCGCAGTGTTCGTATATTTTCTGAAAAAGAAAAGCGACACAGTACAAGCTACAGAAAAGTTCCTAGCAGATATATCCCCTTATAGGAAAGTGATGTGCATGCGATCAGATAACGGAACGGAGTATACATGCAATGATTTCCAAACACTGTTGAGGAAAAATAAAATCAGACATGAAACGTCAGCTCCGTATTCCCCGCACCAGAACGGGACTGCTGAGAGGGGTTGGCGTACTCTATTTGAGATGGGCAGGTGCATGCTAGTTGAAAGCAAGCTACCAAAACAGCTATGGCACTATGCAATACAAACAGCAGCGGTGGTACGTAACAGATGCTTTAATAGGCGTACAGGGCAGACCCCTTACCAGCTGCTGACAGGCAAGAAGGCTAATGTATCTAAAATGCAGAAATTTGGGTCTGTATGCTACATGTACAAACAGGATAAGGGAAAACTGGATTCCAGGTGTGACCAGGGGTGTTTTGTGGGATATGACAAGAACAGCCCGGCGTATTTGGTATATAATCCAGATTGTAATAAAGTACACAAACACAGGCTAGTGAAGTTTGTGAGCAGGGCAGCTGTAGAGAAACAGACACAGACAGGAGAGACAGACCCAAATGATGGCTATGGCCATATGAGACAGCCTAGGACTAGCGAGACCACGCAGGAGGTCAATAGGAGAGCGGAGAATGCTCAAGAGCCAAGTATGCGGAGTAGAAGTACACATAGTGGTGGTCCAGGTGCAGTTATGAGGCCAAATGGCCATAACCAAACACAACAGAGTGTGACAGGTGATGAACCTGAGACTAGGAGGTATCCAACTAGAGAAAGGAGGAAACCTAGTCACTTAGATGACTTCGTAGATGAAGACAGTGATAGTGATGGGGTTCATACCACTGTAGACTACTGCTACAGAGCGGTATATGGTGTTCCACAGACTTTTGGGGAGGCTATGAGGTCGGCTAACTCAAAAGAGTGGGTAAAAGCCATGGATGAGGAGGTCCACAAGACAACAAGACACTTACCCCAACAACCCTGCCAATAGGCAAGAAAACAGTGGGGGGTAAATGGGTTTACTCCATCAAGAGCGATGTAGAGGGAAGAGACAAATACAAAGCACGGTTTGTGGCCAAGGGTTACAGCCAGGTAATGGGAATAGACCATGGGGAGACGTTTTTCACCCACAGCAACCTGACGAGTGTATGGGTGGTGTTACAGAAAGCAGCGCAGGAGGACCTGCTCCTACACCAGATTGGCGTGAAAACAGCGTATTTGCACGCTCCCATAGACTATGATATATATATCAATCCACCAGAGGGTTATGAAGAGAAGGATGATGGTCTAGTGTATAAGCTAGAAAAATCACTTTATGGTCTCAAACAATCAGGGCGAAATTGGAATAGAGTCTTGCACGATTGTTTAACTGAAAACGAATTCACACAAAATCCAGCCGACCTGCGTTTATGCCAAAGAGTCAAAAGACTAAACGGTGATCATAATCATAATCATAATCATACGGGTCCATGACTTGATCATTGCAGTCAGCAATGACAAGATTTTGAGAGAGGTGAAAGAGATGCTCGCAGGAAAGTGAAAATGAAAGATCTAGGCAGACTCAAACATTTTCTGGGTATCGACTTCAGCCAATCTGATGGATGTGTAACCATGTCACAGGAAAAGTACACTAACAAGATACTACAGCGTTTTAATATGGAAAACTGTAGAACCAGAGAAACGCCCTGTGAACCAAAACTAGAATATACATGAGGATAATCAGGGAACGATTGCTCTCGCCAAAACCCTGTAACCAGACAGAGGAGTAAGCACATGGACATAAAGTACCACTTCATCAGATCCACTGGGAGTGAGGGGAGAGTCATTCTGATGTATTGTCCTACAGATGATATGGTTGCTGATATAAAGACGAAACCTGCAACTAAATTGAAACTGAAGAAGTTTGGTGCAATTATCTTTGGAGTTTGAAATGTGTAACAAGACACAGGGGTTCACATTCATTCTGTATTTTCTGATGTTTTTGTTTTGTTTTTGTTTAAGATTACAACAACCTGAGAACAAGTGTTGGTGTTAAGATTTGATGGGATGTATGTCCTCACTTGTATGTAATACTGTACTGTTCCATATGATGTGCAATGTTATGCTTGTGCCACAGTGAGGCGCAAAGACACAAGGTATAGGATGCATGCCTGCCTCCTATAGTCTAATCACAGCTCTATGATTACCACCTGTGTGTGGAACCAGTTCGTTCAGTGGAGGCTGTCACCGTGAGAATGATGCGTGCAGCCCTTCTAATAAAACATGCCAGGCTTGGCTAAATGGATTCTATCTCCGTGTTTTCTCCGAATGCAACGTTAAGCTGCAGAACTAAGCATAACTTAACAGGTTTGGTTTCATCTTTCGACATGGACACAACATAACAAACATAAATGATTTATGGTTAGCTGAATTTGTTATTAACACGGTGCACATATTAACCATATTACATTTCATTACATTACAGCCATTTAGCAGACGCGTTTGTCCAAGGCGACTTACAATAGTGACATATGAGTCACTTACATATGAGTTGGTAAACAGTGGTCTTTGGTTGCTTATTGTTAATCCAAGATCAAGACTTTGGTTACGTAGACCAATGAAGACGTTTGCTTTCTGGAACCTATAACTTCAATCACGTTTCCTAGGTCGGCAGCGCCCCCTCGTGGAATAACAGTGCTTGCACGTTAGAGTGAAACCACATGAAGTCATTAAACAGCAGCTGAATAAAGACGATAACAACATCTAAAGAAAGTGAGTGCAGCATGTGAAAGTATGTGTTAAACCGGTGCACAGCGGGGGAAATTGGGATATCGTGTATTATCAATACACCAGCATGAAGAATCACCTAGCCTGGTCAAATGAACCCATCTGAAATCGATAAATAAGTTTTAACGGCGAGGGGATGAATTGGGCCACGCTATTCATATTTACGAATCTCAATTAAAATCTGACTCTGATGATTCTGAAGGTACAAAACGTTGCGGAATAATAAAATAGATAATAATAGTTTTAGGGAAGTCACTTTTTTTTTACATTTCCACTTGCCTGCAATGAAAAGTAAATTAGCGTGGGTCATCATTTCCACTGGTTCTACACTGAAGTAGGGCGGGCTATAGCTTTTAATACGGGATAGTTCAAAGAAAATGACTCATACGATTCTAGGGATCTTACTCATCATTCAAGGTATAGTCCAACTTTATACGAATAATTGTTAATGGACTCAGCCAGTGTTAAAATGGATTGACAGTCGTTTCTCTGAGAGTGGTTCTCTGAAACCTGTATGTCCTAGCGCGCATTTGTGTTTTACTTCTGTTTTAATTAAGTCTGGTCTTCGTTTTGATCACCGAAGCCGACAACGGCTGACAGACTGTGCAACGGATTCAATCTTATACGATTATTCTGCAACAGAGTCGTGGCGGAATCGCACACTCTGTGGCAGCCTTAGTGGGATTACATCTATAATAGTTATAACATCATTTAGAAAAAAGCTTGTTTGCTTTCTGAAATCATTTCCTAAATAAAAGTTATTATAGTAGCCAGTGGCGGCTGGCCCATAGGGGGCGATGGGGCGCCGCCCCCCCTAAACCACACGCACAAAAATAAAAAAATTATTATTTTTTTTAAATTAAAAATATATATATATAAATTGTCAATATGTGTGTGTTTAAAATATGTAATGCACCCAGAAATATGTGTAAAATTTGATTTTAAACATAATATGCTTTTCCTAGTACACATATGCCTAGTACACTGCAGCTTTAAGGGCGCATTTGTATGACGATGCTGCAGGGGCGCTTTTCAAATCGCCCCACGGAGGCGGGTCTCTGTAGCAGTTTTGCCAATTGCTGATTCAAGATAAACGAGTAAACGAGTGACATAAAATGTAGCCAATCAGCGTCCTCAAAACGTCTTCCAGTGGGGCGCTTTTCAAATCGCCCCACGGAAAACGTAATTTGTGTGCGTCACAGTGTACTACTAGGAAAAGCATATTATGCTCTGTCTCTGCGGGCACACACACACACGCGCGCACACACGCACGCACACGCACACTCACGCACACGCACAGACGCACACTCACACACGCACGCACACACGCACAAACACATACGCAAAAACACACACACACACACGCAAATATATGTCAGTGTTTTTTGTCAGTGTGTGCCAATATATATATATTTTTGTTGAGTGATTGATATCGTTTTCGTGAGTGATTTAAACAAGCAGGTATATATATATATATACCTGCTTGTTTAAATCACTCACCAAACTCACCTGTTCAGAGCTGCTTTGAATGTGTTTTGGTGTTATTGTTAACTCGTTGTTTCCTCTTAAATGTGTTTATGTATCCATGTACCAAATAAAGTCTAAAAGAATAGACTGTGAAGTTCTGTGGTGCCTTTGAGCTGGCCTTGCGTGGCCATGATGAAAGTGATGGACAGAAGGGCGACATTTCAATACAAAAAGTAATTGTACATAATGTAATTAACAATATGTAATTGTAAATAAAAAAATGGTATAGCCCCCCCTGGTGAAAAATGCACCAGCCGCAACTGATAGTAGCTAAAGGGATGTACCTCGTCATGGCTTGCGTTTTTCTTTCTATCCCCAACTCAAGGAGTGTGGAGCCAAGATTGGGCAGTCTACATCCAGAGTCAATGTGGTGTGAGGGGGACGTCAGTAACAATACCATGCTCTTATCAATACCCAAGTGGGCATCGTGTCACTTCGGTCATCTGGTACAAAAGACATGAGAGAGAGAGGAAATATACACGACTCTCTTACATCCCCTCGCTGAGTGGACGTTTTGAATACCTGGGTGACAAACCAAACCTGTGCACATTGAGGATCAGCGACCTACGTGATGAGGATAAAGGAGAATACGCTTTTAAATTTTCCACAAACCGTGATAGATGGCAAAGCCAAGACATGGCCTTGACTGTTGAAGGTACATGATGCTTGCCGTTGGCATTTCAATAAAACATGCAGTAAGTGTTGATTTCACTAAATAACAAGTCTGTGCCTTTTGTTTTCTACACATACATATAGGGCCAGTGATGACTGCCGTCGTACCTACAGTTGTGAAAGAGGGGGACATGGTTAGGCTGACCTGCAGTACAGCATGTCCTGGATATCTCATAGAAAACCCGGTGTGGTCACGAGATGGAGAAGCAGTGGCCAGTCCCACGTTCCAGGCCAGGCTGGAGGATGCGGGGAGCTACCAGTGTGCCGTAGAGCCACTGCGATCCAACGCAGTGGCTCTCGATGTGCAATGTGAGTCAATAAGGATGAAGAGTGTGTAGGGTCATATATTCAGAGGCAACAAAATCTGAAAATGTAACCTAAAACGTATGTCATTTATCCAAAGAGAACTCCAAGTGATCCAATCGTACAAACAATACCAAAGCAAAAAAAAAATAGTTAGTTACGTACCTACCACCGCAATCTTTTGCGGTTTGTGTGTGTGTTTCTACCGGTATATCGGACATCTTGTCTGTTCTGAAGGGAACAGTCTGCTGTGCTGCTGACTCATAGAACACAGTCTCGTCTGTTACCGACGGACGCTGGGCCGCACACACCCACACACCCACACACCCACACACACACACACACGTCTCCATGAATGGATTGTTTATTATAATGCAACATGTTAGAGAGTCAGACCAGCAGGTTGCAGATCATCTCTGTACCTTCTTAACATTCTCCATCAACTCCAACTCTACCCTGTGCATGTTCTTGCTGGGAAGAAATCAAACACACACCCACACCAACACACACACACACACACACACACACACACACACACACACACGACAATGTGTAGATATAGAGAGATAAATCGATTATATGTGATCATTATTTTTATATATATATATATATATATATGCAATCGATTGACACTGATCCTTTCCTCTGATTGGGGTTTTGCCAGACCTCCCACGGAACACGACGGTGCAGGTCGAACCCCCGGGAGAGGTGTCGAGAGGCAGCAGCGTGAACCTGACCTGCAGCAGTGTTGCCAACCCACCCGTACACAACTACACCTGGTGGTGGTACAGTGAAACTACACCACCCACCGTCAGCTCCATGCTGGTCCAGGTCGGAACGGGACAGGTGTTGCACCGTCCCTCTCTGGAGGCCTCTCAGAGAGGACGTTACCTCTGCCAGGCTAGGAACCCTCTGGGGGAACACAACGCCTCTGCTCTGCTGCAGATGGAGGAAACCACACTGGGTTTGTGTGTTCTTTCCTTCTGTCGTTCCTCAAGCATTCACATTTCATGACTAAACACACGGAGTGGGGTGCTACAAATTTGCGTTATCTGCGAGGGACTTGGGAGGGAGTGACATCTGATTCAGTTTAATGGGTGCAGCGACGAGAAGCCAGAGACTCATATTTATTCTCCTTGTAGTTGTTGTTGTTTTTCTTCTTGTCATGTTCTTATTCCCCTCACTGCAGGGACTGTTGTATAGTGTGTAGCATTGTGTACAGTTAAAACACAACCATTCTGTAAGATTAAGATTGATTTAAGTTAAAATCCTAGATCTAGTTGGGGTGTCCAAGCAGTCCATTGCCGTGCCCCTCGGCCCTCTGGCCAATCAGCCCCTTGACACGGCCCTGCTCCACTGCATTACCCACAACCTACAACTGTCTGCCATCGTTTACCATGCTTTTTGCTGACTGTCTCCAGGCAAAACGTTTGTCTTCGGCCTATCTGGAGGAGGAGTCACAGTCTTTGCGACGCTCGGGATTGTGCTGGTTTGCCTTTGGTCACGGTGAGTCAACGAGACAAATTAAAGAGTTTCAAACTGCTCGAGGTGAGATGGAAGGAACAGCATCGTTGACCGGTTAATCGCTGCTTATTGTAATGGAGGTTACTGGGTAGGGCTGAGAGCTAGCACTTGGCAGAGAGTGGCAAATGGCATCTTGCAGTCCAATGTGCAATGTTTGCTTGCCCTGTACATTCATTACAAGTAAATTGAAATTTGTACTTTAGTAATAAGTAAAAAATAGTTTTTTTGTATTCATTATTTTTCTGCCGAAATTATAAAACAATTTCCTTCAAAGCTGAAGCCACCATGAATCAAATGTTCTGTATTGATTGCTACTATTGTCTGTTCCTTTTCTCAATATCTGAACAGGAAGCAACGACGAGCCAAAGAAAAACGACCCGTGAGCACATAGAGAGATATGTTGTCTCTGTAGCCTCACACAGAGCTTCACTTTATTTGGCTTTGTCATTTGTTTCACCCAATCATGTTGTGGAGGGCAGGGATCTCTAAGATCTGTAACTGACTATTAACAGAGAACACAAACTCAACCTTTAGTAGTCAATTGTAAAAAAAGGTTATTTTTCAAATCACCACCATGTAGACTGGCCACTGCATAAATACTGTTATTAAAACCCTCCTCATCCACTCACGTGAATGAGTTTCTCTTCTGTAGAATATCTCCATAACTAAACAGGAAACAAGGTGTAACTTATAAATTGCACCTTTCAACGTTTTTATTAATCCTAAAATGCATATCCATATTATTGGCAAATTCATACATTTGTTAGTTTATCATTTAGTTTAGATGTAGATTGATTTCACTTGAACCTAATGCTTTTATTGTATTTCATTTCAAGCCATGACAATGAAAGGTCTCTTGTGTGTGAAAATGTAATCCAATGAAACAGATTGTGCAATTACACAGTGTTTCAAAACTACGTGTCATCGATGTGTCACCACACTCATCGACGTGTGGAAGAGGAAGTGGTCAGATTGGTTCAGGAAGGCATATCTGTTCTCCACAGAGAGTGGCTGTGTTAGGGCTCAGTGGGAAGAGCTCTTTAACCAATCCCAACGAGGCAGAACCCATGTATGCCAACATACCCAATCGGTCGCTGACTCCTTCACCGGGTCTCTATGACATCCACAGCCATGACTCAGCACAGGTAGTTCTGTTCTCTTCTCCAACGCTATTCCAAAACATCTGGACTTGACTGATCTTGTTGACTCTTACTCTAGGCACAGGTAGACTTATCCTCAGTAGGTCAAAGTAGCAGACCCATAATTTGTGTTATGAGTGACACCTGTGTTTGTCCTACGATGACACCTCTGTGAAAAGGGTTTACCCTCTACCATCACTCTGCTCCACAGATATCTCAAGACATCTAATCTCATCTTCTATTCTGCCCAGGCCCATGACTCTCAGGAAGGGGAAATTGCCTATTCCACAATAGGCAATTTCAGAGAAACCAGACCTGTAAAACACAGAGACAGCAACGTCAACCTGAAGGAGCAGCCATTCGAGTGGGTTGACCATAACTATTCTATGTCATTGATTGAGTGGTATGAGTCAGTTGGTTTATATCACTGTGTCTTGTTGTTGTTCCTCAGATCACCAGAGGCAGGGGAGGCAGGAGGTCAGCACGTGATCTACAGCACAGTCTAAGCCATCTGAGGTCGAGGGGAGCCGGGTTGTTAGGCTTGGATTGGAGGCATTTTGTTGAACATTACTGGGTTTTACTGATAGTCTTGAAAGGTTTGTGGTGTGATGGGAAGCTACACAATTGAGCCGTTGAAGCTAAAATAATCAATGGTTTACAAAGGATTCGTCTAGCGTCGTTTACAATCTGCTCTCGCAGAAATGCCACTAGACACAGCAGTTAGAAGACACTCCAAGGTAGATGTGCATTGTTACTCCAATTGTTTTCACTTTCATCCATTCATTCATTCATTCATTCATTAAATTCAGTGTATCCTATATTCGGTGATGTTGAGCAGTCACCATAGAACCAACAAAGTTCTGAGTCAATGAACGTATACAGCGTGTTCATTCTTTCTTTCTTTCTTTCTTTCTTTCTTTCCTTCTTCTTCTTCACTTTTGTTTTACTTGCAGGGTAACTCATGATCTGTGCTCTGACAACACATCCTTCACCCCCGCCTCACACCAGACAGCATATTGCATATTGAACTTGAAACACAAGATAGCCCGGCCTTTTTGGGAGCACGTGGGGATGGTCCCTAGTGTTTCTATTGGTGTATGCCAAGCTCTGTCTCTAGAGGACAACGCATGTCATGACGCTTTTGTCGTCTGCCTTTTTAAAGATTTTACGACGATCAGAAAAAAAGACTTTAAAACATAAAACCTTTTCAAGAAACAAACAGCATCCCAGGCTGAGTTGTTCAAAAATAGTTGGTATAACTTTGCTTAGAAATTGATGCTACAGCAATATCGGTTGGCAGTGCATTTAAGCTTTACGTGTTCTACCTTTCACCCTTAAATTACATACAAAAAGGTTTTTTCAAATTGAACATTTAAAACGCATAGGTCTCACATTAGCAATACAAAAACATTCAGTTATATAAACACTGTTTATTTCCTTTCTTCAACCACATTGCCTGTTCATGTAGGCCTATGTGTGTCAGCAATGGAAAAACGTGTGAAAAGTGAAAAGCTGTTTAATGATATCGATTGTCGTCATCAATCATTGTGTTTATCAATATATAAAAGTTATTACAAAGATGTTTGCTTGGTTTGGTTTCATCTTTCGACATGGACACAACATAACAAACATAAATGATTTATGGTTAGCTGAATTTGTTATTAACACGGTGCACATATTGACCATATTGCATTTGATTACATTAGTCATTTAGCAGACGCTTTTGTCCAAGGCGACTTACAATAGTGACATATGAGTCACTTACATATGAGTTGGTAAACAGTGGTCTTTGGTTGCTTATCGTTAATCCAAGATCAAGACTTTGGTTACGTAGACCAATGAAGACGTTTGCTTTCTGGAACCTATAACTTCAATCACGTTTCCTTATTAAAAGCAGGAAGGTCTTGACTCGGTCGTCCTTTCTAGATCGTAGGTCGGCAGCGCCCCCTCGTGGAATAACAGTGCTTGCACGTTAGAGTGAAACCACATGAAGTCATGTAACAGCAGCTGAATAAAGACGATAAAACATCTAAAGAAAGTGAGTACAGCATGTGAAAGTATTTGTTAAACCGGTGCACAGCGGGGGAAATTGGGATATCGTGTATTATGAATACACCAGCATGAAGAATCACCTAGCCTGGTCAAATGAACCCATCTGAAATCGATAAATAAGTTTTAACGGCGAGGGGATGAATTGGGCAACGATATTCATATTTACGAATCTCAATTAAAATCGGACTGATGATTCTAATGGTACAAAACGTTGCGGAATAATGAAATAGATATTAATAGTTTTAGGGAAGTAACTTTTTTTTCCACTTGCCTGCAATGAAAAGTGAATTTGCGTGTGTCATCATTTCCTCTGGTTCTACACTGAAGTAGGGCGGGCTATAGCTTTTAATACGGGATAGTTCAAAGAAAATGGCTCATACGATTCTAGGGATTTTACTCATCATTCAAGGTATAGTCCAACTTTATACGAATAATTGTTAATGGACTCAGCCAGTGTTAAAATGGATTGACAGTCGTTTCTCTGAGAGTGGTTCTCTGAAACCTGTTTGTCCTAGCGTGCATTTTTGTTTGACTTCTGTTTTAATTAAGTCTGGTCTTCGTTCTGATCACCGAAGCCGACAACGGCTGACAGACTGTGCGACGGATTCAATTTTATACGATTATTCTGTAACAGAGTCGTGGCGGAATCGCACACTCTGTGGCAGCCTTAGTGGGATTACATCTATAATAGTTATAACATCAATTAGAAAAAAGCTTGTTTGCTTTCTGAAATCATTTCCTAAAAAGTTATTATAGTAGCTAAAGGGATGTACCTTGTCATGGCTTGCGTTTTTCTTTCTATCCCCAATTCAAGGAGTGTGGAGCCAAGATCGGGCAGTCGTCGTCCAGAGTCAATGTGGTGTGAGGGGGACGTCAGTAACAATACCATGCTCTTATCGAAACCCAAGTAGGCATCAAGTCACTTCGTTCACCTGGTATAAAAGAGATGGAAAGAGAGAGAGGACATATACACGACTCTCTGACATCCCCTCGCTGAGTGGACGTTTTGAATACCTGGGTGACAAAACAAACCTGTGCACATTGAAGATCAGCGACCTACGTGATGAGGATAAAGGAGAATACGGTTTTATATTTTTCACAGTGTATGATGGCTGGCAAAGCCAAGACATGGCCTTGACTGTTGAAGGTACATGATGCTTGCTGTTGGCATTTTAATAAAACATGCAGTAAGTGTTGATTTCACTAAATAACAAGTCTGTGCCTTTTGTTTTCTACACATACATATTGGGCCAGTGATGACTGCCGTCGTACCTACAGTTGTGAAAGAGGGGGACATGGTTAGGCTGACCTGCAGTACAGCATGTCCTGGATATCTCATAGAAAACCTGGTGTGGTCACGAGATGGAGAAGCAGTGGCCAGTCCCACGTTCCAGGCCAGGCTGGAGGATGCGGGGAGCTACCAGTGTGCCGTAGAGCCACTGCGATCCAACGCAGTGGCTCTCGATGTGCAATGTGAGTCAATAAGGATGAAGAGTGTGTAGGGTCATATATTCAGAGGCAAATTACATCGCGGCTGAAAAATATATCAACAAAATCTGAAAATGTAACCTAAAACGTATGTCATTTATCCAAAGAGAACTCCAAGTGATCCAATCGTACAAACAATACCGAAGCAAAACAACAATTGTTCGTTGCCTACCACCGCAATCTTTTGCGGTTTGTGTGTGTGTTTCTACCGGTATATCGGACATCTTGTCTGTTCTGAAGGGAACAGTCTGCTGTGCTGCTGACTCATAGAACACAGTCTCGTCTGTTACCGACGGACGCTGGGCCGCACACACACACACACACACACACACACACACACACACACACACACACACACACACACACACACACACACACACACACACACACACACACACACACACACACACACACACACACACACGACAATGTGTAGCTATAGAGAGATACATCGATTATATCTGACCATTATTTATATATATATATATATGCAATCGATTGACACTGATCATTTCCTCTGATTGGGGTTTTGCCAGACCTCCCACGGAACACGACGGTGCAGGTCGAACCCCCGGGAGAGGTGTCGAGAGGCAGCAGCGTGAACCTGACCTGCAGCAGTGTTGCCAACCCACCCGTACACAACTACACCTGGTGGTGGTACAATGGAACTACACCACCCACCGTCAGCTCCATGCTGGTCCAGGTCGGAACGGGACAGGTGTTGCACTGTCCCTCTCTGGAGGCCTCTCAGAGAGGACATTACCTCTGCCAGGCTAGGAACCCTCTGGGGGAACACAACGCCTCTGCTCTGCTGCAGATGGAGGAAACCACACTGGGTTTGTGTGTTCTTTCCTTCTGTCGTTCCTCAAGCATTCACATTTCATGACTAAACACACGCAGTGGGGTGCTACAAATTTGCGTTATCTGCGAGGGACTTGGGAGGGAGTGACATCTGATTCAGTTTAATGGGTGCAGCGACGAGAAGCCAGAGACTCATATTTATTCTCCTTGTAGTTGTTGTTGTTTTTCTTCTAGTCATGTTCTTATTCCCCTCACTGCAGGGACTGTTGTATAGTGTGTCGCATTGTGTACAGTTAAAACACAACCATTCTGTAAGATTAAGATTGATTTAAGTTAAAATCCTAGGTCTAGTTGGGGTGTCCAAGCAGTCCATTGCCGTGCCCCTCGGCCCTCTGGCCAATCAGCCCCTTGACACGGCCCTGCTCCACTGCATTACCCACAACCTACAACTGTCTGCCATCGTTTACCATGGTTTTTGCTGACCGTCTCCAGGCAAAACGTTTGTCGTTGTCCTATGTCGAGGAGGAGTCACAGTCTTTGCGACGCTCGGGATTGTGCTGGTTTGCCTTTGGTCACGGTGAGTCAACGAGACGAATTAAAGAGTTTCAAACTGCTCGAGGTGAGATGGAAGGAACAGCATCGTTGACCGGTTAAACACTGCTTATTGTAATGGCGGTTACTGGGTAGGGCTGAGAGCTAGCACTTGGCAGAGAGTGCAAATGGCATCTTGCAGTCCAATGTTTGCTTGCCCTGTACATTCATTACAAGTACATTGCAATTTGTACTTTAGTAATTTGTAAAAACCTTTTTTGTATTCATTATTTTTCTGCCGAAATTATAAAACAATTTCCTTCAAAGCTGAAGCCACCATGAATCAAATGTTCTGTATTGATTGCTACTATTGTCTGTTCCTTTTCTCAATATCTGAACAGGAAGCAACGACGAGCCAAAGAAAAACGACCCGTGAGCACATAGAGAGATATGTTGTCTCTGTAGCCTCACACAGAGGTTCACTGTATTTTGGCTTTGTCATTTGTTTCGCCCAATCATGTTGTGGAGGGCAGGGATCTCTAAGATCTGTAACTGACTATTAACAGAGAACACAAACTCAACCTTTAGTAGTCAATTGTAAAAAAAGGATATTTTTCAAATCACCACCATGTAGACTGGCCACTGCATAAATACTGTTATTAAAATCCTCCTCATCCACTCACGTGAATGAGTTTCTCTTCTGTAGAATATCTCCATAACTAAACAGGAAACAATATATGTTTCCTGTTTATGAAAAATAAATTGCACCTTTCAACGTTTTTATTAATCCTAAAATGCATATCCATATTATTGGAAAATACATACATTTATTCGTTTTTTCATTTAGTTTAGATGTAGATTGATTTCACTTTAATCTCATTTTTATTTAGTATTTGTTTTTATTGGTCAAAGTAGCAGACCCATAATTTGTGTTATGAGTGACACCTGTGTTTGTCCTACGATGACACCTCTGTGAAAAGGGTTTACCCTCTACGATCACTCTGCTCCACAGATATCTCAAGACATCTAATCTCATCTTCTATTCTGCCCAGGCCCATGACTCTCAGGAAGGGGAAATTGCCTATTCCACAATAGGCAATTTCAGAGAAACCAGACCTGTAAAACACAGAGACAGCAACGTCAACCTGAAGGAGCAGCCATTCGAGTGGGTTGACCATAACTATTCTATGTCATTGATTGAGTGGTATGAGTCAGTTGGTTTATATCACTGTGTCTTGTTGTTGTTCCTCAGATCACCAGAGGCAGGGGAGGCAGGAGGTCAGCACGTGACCTACAGCACAGTCTAGCAATCTGAGGTCGAGGGGAGCCGGGTTGTTAGGCTTGGATTGGAGGCATTTTGTTGAACATTAGTGGGCTTTACTGATAGTCTTGAAAGGTTTGTGGTGTGATAGGAAGCTACACAATTGACCTGTTGAAGCTAGAATAATCAATGGTTTGCAAAGGATTTGTCTAGCGTCGTATACAATCTGCTCTCGCAGCAATGCCACTAGACACAGCAGTTAGAAGACACACTCCAAGGTAGATGTGCATTGTTACTCCAATTGTTTTCACTTTCATCCATTCATTCATTCATTTATTCATTAAATTCAGTGTATCCTATATTCGGTGATGTTGAGCAGTCACCATAGAACCAACACAGTTCTGAGTCAATGAACGTATACAGCGTGTTCATTCTTTCTTTCTTTCTTTATTTCCTTCTTCTTCACTTTTGTTTTACTTGCAGGCTTTACTTTAAGGCTTTAAAACATAAAACCTTTTCAAGAAACAAACAGCATCCCAGGCTGAGTTGTTCAAAAAAGTTTTTTCAAATTGAACATTTAAAACGCATAGGTCTCACATTTGCAATACAAAAACATTCAGTTATATAAACACTGTTTATTTCCTTTCTTCAACCACATTGCCTGTTCATGTAGGCCTATGTGTGTCAGCAATGGAAAAACGTGTGAAAAGTGAACGTCATCAATCATTGTCAATATATAAAAGTTATTACAAAGATGTTTGCTTGGTTTGGTTTCATCTTTCGACATGGACACAACATAAACATAAATTATTTATGGTTAGCTGAATTTGTTATTAACACGGTGCACATATTGACCATATTGCATTTGATTACATTAGTCATTTAGCAGACGCTTTTGTCCAAGGCGACTTACAATAGTGACATATGAGTCACTTACATATGAGTTGGTAAACAGTGGGCTTTTGGTTGCTTATCGTTAATCCAAGATCAAGACTTTGGTTACGTAGACCAATGAAGACGTTTGCTTTCTGGAACCTATAACTTCAATCACGTTTCCTTATTAAAAGCAGGAAGGTCTTGACTCGGTCGTCCTTTCTAGATCGTAGGTCGGCAGCGCCCCCTCGTGGAATAACAGTGCTTGCACGTTAGAGTGAAACCACATTGTAGTGAAATGATCACACGGAGGTTTTTGCTTGCGGTCTTTATTTGTATCGCAACTTCATGCAAACAATTACACTCGTGCTTTGTTCAACACCGGCCGGCTTGTCGCAGGTGCCGCTTATATGGTGACGTAGCCGGAAGCAAAACCTGTTGCTTAAAGGGACAGAGTGTAAACACATATGACATCTCGCTTTTTTTTAACGTTTTCCAAACAAAACCAGTTGCACATAAACAGTCAATAACTGTAACAAATAATGTTTATTTTGGCCTTACCTTTAACTTAAATTCTATTGTCTCAATAAGTCTGACAACTGGCTTAATGACACGTCCAGACCTGGTCTGAACCAGTCCCGGTGTTTGTTCAGGTTTTGCGACCTCACCTGGACTCAGACAACCAGTCACTGGACTGGTAGACTGGGGAACCACTCCACTACTCCCTGCGGCTGCAGGTGAGTCGGTTTGGGTAGGACGAGGCGTTGGTACCGTCCGGAGATGGCCGCAGCACCGCTCCTCCCTGTGTGTTGATGAGGTATGACCTTGGGGTGATACACTCGTCCTTCAAAACCACCGCTGGTGTCGTCCAAGCCTGATCCAGCTTGGTGTGGACCATGTCTCCTCGCTGTAGAGGCGGTAAAGGCCTGGCCCCATGGTGGCGGTTGTAGTAGAAGGCTTGTTTGGCCTTCTCGTCAGCATCCTTTTGCTTTACAGTCCTGTTGGGCCACTTGGGTCGAAGATTCCTCACCAGTGTAGGGAGTGTCGTTCTGATGTTCCTCCCCATCAGTAGCTCTGCTGGACTGACCCTGTAGTGATACATGGAGTGGCTCTGTAGCACATGAGAGCCATTAGTGGGTCGTCCTGCTGGAGGATTCTCTTTGCGGTTTGTACCGCTCGCTCCGCATGACCGTTCCCCTGAGGATGGTGGGGACTTGACGTGACGTGTCTGAAGTCTAACTGTCTTGCCAGCTCCTTGAATTCTCCACTCGAGAATTGAGGTCCGTTGTCGCTCACCACCTCATCCGGGATTCCAAACCTAGCAAAGGTTGTTTTCATTCGTTGAATAACCTGAGTGGTGGTTGTGGACGGCAGGTGTAGTATCTCCAGGAACCGGGAATAGTAATCCGAGATCACTAGGTAGTTTAGCTTTTTGTGTTCACAGAGGTCCAGGGCAATCCTTTCCCAAGGCCGATCAGGCAGTGGCGTGGAGATGAGCGGCTCCTTTTGCTGGGACCGCTTCTGTTCCTGACAAGACCGGCACAACATCACAGTGTTCCTTAGTTCTGTTGAGAGCCCTGGCCACCAAACTGATGAGCTGGCTCTGTCTCTGCACTTTGTGAGCCCTTGGTGTCCGTCATGTATCCTCCGGAGAATCTCCTCTCTCAATGCCCTTGGAACAACAATCCGATTTCCCCGTATGACTAAGCCATCAGCCTCCGACAGTTCATGTTTCACCAAAATGTACTCCCTGACATTTAATGGGAAGCTTGCCCTATGTTCAGGCCATCCTCTTCTTATGAGGTTGACGACTGACTGTAGCTCGCTGTCAGCTGCGGTTTCTCTTCGGATGTTGTCCATTCTCGTTGGTGATGCTGGGATGCCCTGTATCACTGCGGCCACGTAGCATGCCACCTCGTCCTGTGTCTCCTTCTCCTCCCTTGTGTGGGTCCGTGGACTCCGGGACAGGGCATCAGCAACGACCAGTGCTTTCCCAGGCACATATTCCGCCACAGGCTTGTACCTCATGAGTCTCATCAGAAGGCGCTGGCATCTCACGGGAACGCTGTCTAGGCTCCGGTTGTTGACAAGCGGCACCAATGGTTTATGATCGGTCTCGAGCTTGAACTGATCCAAGCCGCACAGATACTTGTCAAATTTCTCACAGGCCCACACCCCCGCCAGACACTCCTTCTCTATCTGGGCATAACGTGTCTCGGCTTCAGAGAGACGTCTGGAGCAGTATGCGACAGGCTTCCACTTCTCTCCGTGGAGCTGGAGGAGCACGCCTCCCAGTCCGTAACTACTGGCGTCAGCAGACACAGCTGTGGGCTTGGTGACGTCATAGAAGGCTAGGACTGGAGCGGTCATCAGCATCCCTTTAATATTCTCAAAAGCAGACTGCTGTGAGTGGTCCCAGTTCCACGTATTCTTACTCTTTAGGAGCTCGTACAGTGGTAGACTTATTGAAGATAGGCCGGGAACGTACCTCGCCAGGTAGTTTACCATCCCCAGCACTCGTTTTAGCTCCTGTGCGTTTCCAGGTGGCGCTAGTTGTCGAATCGCCTCCACCTTTTCGGGATCAGGTCTAACCCCTTAATAGTCAATGAGATGGCCCAGAAAGCACAGCTGGCTCTGTCTGAGGGAGCACTTCTCCTTGTTGAGCTTCAAGCCAGCTGATTCCACGCGCTGCAGTACCTTTTCCAGCCGGGCGTCATGTTCCTCCATCGAGGTCGTCCATGAAGACGTCCGTGCCTTCCAGCCCCTGCAGAGTCTCCAGCATCTTCCGCTGAAAGATATCCGGTGCGCTGGAAATCCCAAAAGGCAGCTGTTTGAAGAAGTATCGTCCAAACGGGGTTATGAACGTGGTCAGTTTGCAACTGTCTGGGTGCAGCGGAATTTGCCAGAATCCACTTGCAGCGTCGAGGGACGAAAACACTGTTGCACCACTTAACTTGGCCGTTATCTCATCACAGGTAGGTAGGATGTAATGCTCTCTTTTGACAGATTCATTAAGCCTTTTGAGGTCGACACAGATTCTTACCTTGCCTGTGTTCTTTTTCAGGACCGGTACGATGGGTGCACACCAGTCTGTAGGCTGTGTGACCTGCTCGATGATACCATTGTTCACCATTCTTTGCAGTTCCTCTTTTACCTTCTGTAGCATGGGAAAAGGCACTCGACGTGCAGTGTGTATGGCGGAGGGTTGGACCCCCTCTTTCAACCGTATTTTTACTGGTTCGGTTTGCAGCGTGCCATGCTCCCCGTAGGCCTGCAGGTGGTCGCTGCCGTAGTGTGGTTGCATTACCTCATCTACTCTCCTCACCAGGTTCATCCTAACTGACAGGGACCGGCTGAGCAGATTGTTGACCCTGTGTCCCCGGACTACATAGGCTGTGATTGGGTACCTCTTCCCCTTATAGCTGGCCGTAACGTTGAAGCGACCAAGACACAGTAGCTCCCCCCCCGGGCTGTCCAGTGGAATGTCCGTCGGTTGCAGTGCTCTTCCTGGAGTGAGAAATGTGTCCTCACCTATTATGTTGACATCAGCTCCAGTGTCTATCTTGAATTGGAGTAGAATCCATATGTAGCTGCACAGTCCACTGTTTCTTCATCTCACTAGCACTGCTAACTGAACCTAAAAAATAAGAGGTCTGCTGCCTAGCTTCCTCTGGCTCGGTAACCTCTTCCACTGACCTGCCACTGCGACACACTCTTGCCCAATGTCCGATTTTATGACATTTATGGCATGTCGCATTCCCTGCAGGGCACCTTTCTTCTTTGTCATGCCGTGCTTTCCCACATTTGCCACATTTCCTTGCATGTCCTCCCCATTTATTATCTTTTGACTTCACCTTGTTTCCAGTTCTTATATTTATTTTTATATTGTACTTCTTGTACGGATCCGGCAGCATCCCCCTGCATGTTCACTTGTGCCGTGACCTCCTCAGATTGTCTGATGGTCTGTATCGTCACCGCCAGCGAAAGATCTGCCAAGATCTGCTGTTTGCGTGAGAGCTCTTTATCCAACATCCCGACAACGATCCGATCGCGGATGTTCTCCTCTCGACATTTCCCAAACTCACAGTGCTCAGATAAATCATATAAGGCTCTGATGAAACCTTCTGCCTTCTCCCCTGGCCGCTGGACACGTTGGTAGAAACACGCCCTTTCGTGGATAACGTTCCGCCGTGGGAAAAAAATAGTCATCAAAGTGTCCCACAACGGTAGTAAAGTCATTCTCATTGTTAAGTGTAAGTGTTAATATGTCTGTATGTAACTGCACTATAACTGTTCCGCAGTAAGAGGGCGCTATAGGCGTAAGGAGGCGCAGCTATTGTAGCTGACGTCAGGTGTCAGATATAAGGGATTGTTCCCCCCCTTTCTATCTCTCTCTCTCTAGCTCTCACGGAGAGCGGGTCAAGTGGTGCAATGCATATATGGAAATAAACCACGCCAGTTAAGGCTAAATAAGACCTCGTCGTCATGACTGGTTTCTTGCTGCACATGTGACTCTGTCAACAGGTTATGGGCCCAGATCACGTAAGAGCAAAAGAACGATAGGTAGTTAGCTGAAAAGTGTAGGCCAGTTTAGCGGCGGGAGAACCGCGTGACACTAAAGCTAAGCTACAACCAAAAGATGGCGACCAGAGGCAGAAGCAAGTGGCCCACGTTTGACGGAAGGGCAGAAGAATACGAGCTCTGGGAAGAGCGGATGTTGTGCTGTATGCACGGATTGGGGCTGAAAAAGACAATTTTGACGGGCCTCACGGGAGACATAACGGAGGCCGCGCAAGCCCTGGATACTAAGCTGAACGCCGACGCATACTGCGAGCTAGCACCACTCCTAGACAACACAAGCTTGGGGCTGATATTCCGGGACACAAAGGACAAAGGCCGAGAGAGTCTAAAAGTGTTAAGAGAACACTACATCGGCAAAGGTAGGCCCCGGATTGTATCCCTGTATATAACATTGACCGCGCTGAAGAAAGCTAGCACAGAGACCGTGACTGAATACGTCATCAGGGCGGAGCAGATCATCACTGCGCTCAAAAGTGCAGGAGAAGCACCGAGTGATGGACTAATGATGGCGATGGTTATGAGGGGACTACCGGAGATGTATAAACCGTTCACACTGTTGGTGACGCACGGTTCAGCGGACATGTCGCTGGGGGAGTTCAAGGCCAAGTTGCGGAACTTCGAGGCCTCAGAAGACTCAGACCCGGTCGCCGAGGAGGCGGGAGAAAGGGTAATGAAGGCCCGGGCAGCGCCAAAGAAAAAGACCGGACCCCCGACGGAGATGGCGTGTTGGCGTTGTGGAGAAAAGGGTCACCGAAAGGATAACTGCACAAAAACTGTTTGGTGTAGTTTCTGCAAAACTTCGGGACACGCAGACAGAGTGTGTAGAAAGAAGCGCGAACAGAGCGCTCGGTACGCGCACGTGCAAGATGGCGGCTGTGGACAAGATGGCGGCAGCGGTGGACGTGAGGCGAGTCGAGACGACGCCCGGAGAGGAGCGGGGAAAGAGGACTTCACCTTCGGGGCGCAGACAGCATACGCCAGCCGGTCAGCGCAGCAGCAGCAGGCCCAAAGGAAGGGACTGATCGTGGACACAGGTGCGTCGTCCCACATTATCAACGACAGGAGCCGATTCAAGAACTTTGACAGCACCTTCGAGCCGGAGAGACACAGCATGGAGCTGGCAGACGGGAAGCGCACTTTCGGGTTGGCGCACGGGAGAGGAGACGCACAGGTATGCCTCATAGACAGTGAGGGGCGCCGGTGTACAGTGACGTTGAAGAACGCCCTCTACATACCCTCGTTCCCCCAAGAACTATTCTCTGTAAAATCTGCTACTGCAAATGGTGCCAAGGTGTTCTTCAATGAAGGTAACGATGTTCTTGTGAAGCCTGACGGTACGAGATTTAACATTGAGGTGTACAAGAGAATGTATTATCTACAAACAGAATGTAATGAAAATGATGTGTGTAATGTCAGTCATGATATTCAGACATGGCATGAGATCATGGGTCATTGTAATTACGAGGACATACTGAAGCTGCAGGCGGTAACAGTAGGCATGCACATTAACGGTGAAAAGCATAGACCTAACAAAGAATGTGATGTGTGTATAAAGGGAAAGTTCACTCAAACAAGGAACAGAGGTCCCACAGAAAAAGTAAAGACACCACTTGAGCTAGTTAACACAGATCTAGCCGGCCCAGTGAATAATGAGTCCATAGGCGGCTTTAAATATATGCAGTCTTTCACAGATGTGTGTACAGGGGCAGTGTTTGTCTACTTTCTCAAAGCAAAGAGTGACGCACTTCAGGCCACAGAGAAATTCCTTGCAGATGTGGCTCCGTATGGCAGCGTAAAGTGCCTGAGGTCCGACAACGGAACAGAGTTCACAAATAGAGAGTTTCAGTCACTGCTGAGAAGGAACAAGATCAGACACGAGACGTCCTGTCCTTACTCCCCGCACCAAAACGGGATAGCTGAGAGGGAAGGGCGCACTCTCTTCGAAATGGCTAGGTGTAAGCTAATAGACGGTAACTTACCTAAGAGTCTATGGCATTATGCGGTCCAAGAAGCAGCTTACACTAGAAATCGGTGTTTTAACAAGCACACGGGCACCACCCCATATACAGCACTGACAGGAAAAAGGTGTGATCTAGCCAGGATGCACAAGTTTGGGTCAGTATGTTATGCTTACCAACAGGACAGAGGAAAACTCGAGTCCAGGTGTGAGAAAGGACTTTTTGTAGGGCATGACAAGGGCAGCCCCGCTTTTCTAGTCTATTATCCCGGTAAGGGGAAAGTGCAAAAGCACAGATTAGTAAAGTTTGTCACAAAGACAACATGTGAGAACGAGACACAGACACAGGAGCCAGAGCTGGACTCCAGAATAGGGTGTGAGAAAAGAGAGACGCCACAGCCTAGTGTACTGAGCACAGACATGGAGACAGACGGTCAACAGCCACCGGAGGATGATGGCGAGAAGCACCCTAGGGTGACGCCACGTGCCTCATGCAGTGGGAGATATCCCCCCCGGGAACATAAACCCCCAAAGTATCTGAAAGACTATGCCCAGAGAGAAAGTGACGAGGATGACAGTACACTTACCAGTATAGATTACTGCTACAGAGTAGTGAGTGGTGTACCTCAGACCTTTAAAGAGGCCATGATATCCCCTGAGTCAGGAAAATGGGAGAGAGCGATGGATGAGGAGATGAGGTCCCTGGAGGACAATCATACTTTTACTCTAACAAAGTTACCCGAGGGTAGACAAGCAGTGGGAGGCAAGTGGGTGTACTCAATCAAGGAGGGTATTGAAGGGCACGACAGGTACAAGGCCAGGTTTGTAGCTAAAGGCTACAGTCAGAGGGAAGGAATAGACTACGGTGAGACATTCTCCCCTACAGCTAATCTGACCAGTGTACGGGTAGTTATGCAGAAGGCAGCCGAAGACGACTTGATTTTACACCAGATGGATGTGAAGACAGCCTACCTGCACGCACCCATTGACAGGGACATATATATGGAACAACCTGAAGGTTACGAGAAGAAAGGAGGGAAGCTAGTATGTAAGCTACAAAAATCCATTTACGGCCTGAAACAGTCTGGGCGAAATTGGAACGAGATGCTTCATACATGTCTAATCGAAGACCACTTCATACAGAACCCAGTAGACCCCTGTGTTTACACAAAGGAGTCAAAAGAGGCAGGGAAAGTGATAATTGTGATTTGGGTGGACATTTCTCAGTCCATGGATCACCACACACACTCATCTCAGACAATGCCAGACAGTACACCAGCCAACAGTTCAAAGACTTTGCCATACAGTGGGACTTTGAGCATGTTACCAGCAGTCCAGAATTCCCACAGAGCAATGGTTTAGCTGAGAGGGCAGTCCGTAGTGCAAAACAACTGATGGAAAAATCTAAAAGAGATGGAACAGACGTGTTTCTGAACCTACTAAATCTGAGGAACATCCCTCGAGATGTACAGCTAGGTTCACCTGCACAGAGACTCATGTCAAGGCAAACACGTTCCACCCTCCCAGTCAGCAAGCAGCTACTGGAACCTACCACTCGTGACACTCAAGGAGTCAGATCCCAGCTCCAAAAGAAAAGACTCTCCCAGAAACGAAACTACGACAAGTCGAGCCGTCCACTACGAGCCCTGTCTGAAGGTGAAGTAGTCAGAATGCAGACCCGCCAAGGGTACAACCGCATGGGCATGGTGAAGGAGGTCTGTGAGGAACCGAGATCATATCTCATCCAATCGGAAGGTGGTGTGTACAGGAGAAATCGCAGACATATCCCACCTGTAACCGAACCACTTCCAGAGCAGCCCGATGAAGCCGACCGCCTGCTCTTCGATCCAGATCCAGCTGTAGAGGAAACTTCCCCTCCTATTGCAGAGAGACCCATAACCAGAGCCTATAGCTCTGACACCCACACACACCAGTGGGGGCACATACCAAACACGTTCAGGTCGCATTAGTAGACAAAACCCCAAATATAGAGACTAAGTACTTTGCATGGACTGACTCCAAGCACCACATGCCCACTGTTCATGATCGTACATAGTACGGTATTGTTATTGTTGTTAAAAAAACAAAAAAACAAAAACATTGTTGACAAGATACAGAAAGCTAGGTGAGATGCCATGCCTTTATTATTTTCTACATTACAACTTTGTTTGTTGATAGACATTGAAATGTCAGTTGTTTATTGGAATCGACCTAACCATGGTATTAGATTACTGTTATTGTTATTGTTATTTTCTACCAGGACTATAAGCTAAAGAGAGAGGATGTAGAGCAGTGGTCCCCAAAGTAAGGCCCGCGGGCCGGATACGGCCCGCCTCCACATTTGGCCCGGCCCCCTGAACAATACCAGAGACGCATTATGATTTCTATTTTTATTTTTTTTATTATTATTATTATTTTTTTATGTTCATCAGTTCACACTGATGAACATACATAGGTAAGATCACTTTTCTCAGTTTTCTGAGTATAAACAAATTTAATCATAATAAAATCTACTGGGATAAAATCCATCTCCACAACCATACTGGTAGTGAAATGTATTGTGCTGTGTAGGTGCTGTATCACTTAGTTCGGTTTCTCAGCCTGCTTGCTTTGTGGTTTTCACAGGGAAGTTGATGAGAGAGCTGCAAACAGCGGTGTCTACAAGCCTACTGGAACCTACAAAAGGATTATAAGGAAGGAACACAAGAACTTTGAGAGACTGCTCATATGAGTCATTTGAGTAAGAGATTCTGCTCTGACAACTAAGCTAAACTTTTACCTGTTAAGATTGTGCACGGCACAACAGAAAGTTAATGTTCAGTGGACTTTTTTTCTGTGAAGAACCCAGAGAGGGTTATTTGGTTATTATTTATTTCATAAATAGTGTTATTATATATTTCCCGACTTTATTTTTTCTGTGAAGAACCCAGAGAGGGTTATTAATATTTGGTTATGTGTGGCTTTCTGGAAAACAATATGTGACGCCCCCTAATGAATGCTGACTACGCCACCCCTTGAGTTAACCAGTATATGGTAGTGTCGGAGCAAGGGGAACTCTGAGTGTAACAATGAATATACAGACACTGGTAATTTAGAAAAAAGTGCAAAAATAGGTTCTTTATTTAATGTTCTGGAGGTGGTACAGGCTGGTCAATAAATACATAAGGGGAAACTCTACAGGGAAGGTTAATTAGTCGAGCCACTGGGAAGGAGGACACTACAGGAAGCTACGGTCCCTATCTCACATGTGAATGGGTGCACACACCCCCTTTAGGGCAACACAGTTGGCTACACACACTTCAAACGTCACCTTTCAACTCTGAAAGCACTCTGATAGTGAATAAGGGCACGAGTTCACACAACACAGCATCACCGCACTCGTGGTAAAGTCTAGGTTAAGGAGACCTGCTTCTCAGTGCTATAGATGGTCTAGGGCTCGACCAATGCTGGGAGGGGAGACTAAGGGTGATAGGGAAACAAACAAACAAAAGTACAGAAAACCCCTCTAACCTGTGGCTCACAACAGAGACAGGACAGACCGATAGCCCACCGGCTAGAGGGAAATCAAAGTTAACTGGGTAGGAGTAGCACACACAAGTATACAAGTAAACAATCTAAAAAGAACAGCAGCCAACACACCCCGATGCTGCGTCGGTCTAAAAACAAACAAACAAACAGTTAAATGTTCACATTCAACAATGCACATTGCAACAGAGCCCCCTTCTCAAGATCTAGTATCTAGTCTTGATACATTGCACTAATCCCTTTAACAATAAATAGGCAATAAATAGTCACATGGTATATTGCACATATCCCCTTTACAATATGTAATAAATAGTCCAATACATTGCACGTATCCCCGTTAAAATACTACCATTTAATAAATCGGTAATCTAACTAGCACTCAGCCAGCTACCATGGCCTCACCTGTGTTACCGCCAGTGTTAAATAACCACCTTTAAATGCCAGTGACATGCTGGCATAACCATGTTTAAATGCCAGTGATACCCCTTTAATGAAATCATATGGCGCCGAGAAGACGCAATAGCGTTACTGTGTAACAAGAAGTATCGCCGTGTATACACATACCTGCGGCAGCATTAGTGCAGTCACACAGTTAATCCACACAGTTGCAAGGGACGACAATGCACGGCCACATCTGCGTTGGCTCCCTCTCACACTAACCAAACAGAGACCCATGTAAATAGGTTGGCACAGACAAAATAATGTTCAAGGAAAAGTGCATTCCGACATACCTGTACAAGCCGACAACGCTGCCTTGCACAAACGCCTAGCTAGCAGCCTGGGCGAGTTACCTAGCTAAGGACCCAAGGTGTTCGTACATATGCCCGTACAAATTACCACCCCGCTCCTTGCCGCTAATAATGACGTCACCCAAGCACAAACGGGGAGAGAGTCATAAAGCACTGCCCTCAAGTAACTACGTACTTCCACATGCTACAAATAAATGTTTACGTTTAGGCACCCCTGCGATGGTCACACTTTTTCTGTTACAAACTGACCCCGGCCCCCATCAGAGAAGGGAAAAGTTATGTGGCCCTCACAGGAAAAAGTTTGGGGACCCCTGATGTAGAGCATTCGCTATATGCTAATTCATGTGTACTGTTTAGCGGCCACCGTAGTGGTACTGCGCATGTGTGTTCACTCTGTGTGGTCCTGGAGACGCGTCCAGTCATGTTTACTGGTTACTAATAAAAACAGTTATCATAAAAGTATCCCTCCGTATGGTCATTCAACAGCGCTCATAACAGAATCCTACAGATTGTTGATTCGCTCCATATATCGAACAACCATCTGGAATGGGCAGTAGAGACGTAGTGGTATGCGTTAGATAATGCCGTAAATCACGTGCAATAATAGATTGCAAGGTCTCGAAAATCGTAAATAAAAGTAAAAGTAACGTCTTGCTCCACATTGCTTGACTTCAAAGCTTCAGTCAGAGATCCTGCCCACGTGAGGAGAACTTATCTCTCAACAATCTAGGTTGAATGTATTGTAACGCTGTGGCCTGGCCGACCATGGGTCTCCCTCCAGGACAAAGGGGGTTTGGGAGTTCATTGGGTGTTGTATGTGTGTGGTCGTTTACCTGCATGTGTTTGAGGGGAAGTGTCCACTATAGAGGGTCATTGGCTGCGAGCGCTAGGGGGAGCAGGTTGCGTGGGAACGGGAGTGAGAGAGTCACGCGAGAGTTGGAACGGGAACGGAAACGGGAACGGGAGTGGGAGGAGAGAAAGGGGGGTGTGGTGAGACGGGGTGGAGTAGGTGGGGAGAAAGAGACAGACTATTTGCGTTGGAGGAATATCGTTTTGGGCTTGCCACCCTGGTTTATTGTTTTGAAGAGTGGACATTTCAACCCCCGGGTTAGTTGTGAGCTGCGGCAGGGAATAAATCTGGGCCAGTTTGGCTATCAAATAAGAACATTGTCTCAGTCTTCTGTATCAAGCTGGCTACCACCGCTAAAGCGTCACAGTATCATACACAGGGTAAAAAATAAAGATGCAAAATAAAGGTCTCACTTGAGACACCGAACAACACCGAAAGTCTCAGCTACATTTTAAGGTGGTCTCCGGAAAAGTCTTTAAAAAATGTTTTGTCACTTGCAATTGTCACTAAAAATGTCATTTAAAAGTAGGTTATTCCTGTTAAGATTTGATGGGATGTATGTCCTCACTTGTATGTAATACTGTACTGTTCCTTATGATGTGCAATGTTATGCTTGTGCCACAGTGAGGCGCAAAGACACAAGGTATAGGATGCATGCCTGCCTCCTATAGTCTAATCACAGCTCTATGATTACCACCTGTGTGTGGAACCAGTTCGTTCAGTGGAGGCTGTCACCGTGAGAATGATGCGTGCAGCCCTTCTAATAAAACATGCCAGGCTTGGCTAAATGGATTCTATCTCCGTGTTTTCTCCGAATGCAACGTTAAGCTGCAGAACTAAGCATAACTTAACAGGTTTGGTTTCATCTTTCGACATGGACACAACATAACAAACATAAATTATTTATGGTTAGCTGAATTTGTTATTAACACGGTGCACATATTAACCATATTACATTTCATTACATTACAGTCATTTAGCAGACGCTTTTGTCCAAGGCGACTTACAATAGTGACATATGAGTCACTTACATATGAGTTGGTAAACAGTGGTCTTTGGTTGCTTATTGTTAATCCAAGATCAAGACTTTGGTTACGTAGACCAATGAAGACGTTTGCTTTCTAGAACCGATAACTTCAATCACGTTTCCTTATTAAAAGCAGGAAGGTCTTGACTGGTCGTCCTTTCTAGATCGTAGGTCGGCAGCGCCCCCTCGTGGAATAACAGTGCTTGCACGTTAGAGTGAAACCACATGAAGTCATTAAACAGCAGCTGAATAAAGACGATAACACATCTAAAGAAAGTGAGTACAGCATGTGAAAGTATGTGTTAAACCGGTGCACAGCGGGGGTAATTGGGATATTGTGTATTATGAATACACCAGCATGAAGAATCACCTAGCCTGGTCAAATGAACCCATCTGAAATCGATAAATAAGTTTTAACGGCGAGGGGATGAATTGAGCCACGATATTCATATTTACGAATCTCAATTAAAATCTGACTCTGATGATTCTAATGGTACAAAACGTTGCGGAATAATAAAATAGATTGTAGGGGATGCAAGGAACGTAATTGACCAGGCAAAGGGTGTGTTAGGGGTAATGGGGCACGGTCCCTTTAAGCAGGTGTTTGGGGTTGGGCTTAAAGATGGCAGCCATTTTGGGTGTGTAATTGATTCATGTTTGGAGTTGTAGCTGAGGAGTGCAGCTCAACATGAGGAGATGAGATGCAATAAATGACACACGGATTTGTGTTGTCAACCAGAGAAACTGTGTCGTTGTATTCCACGAGTTCCTACATTGGTGACCTGACGTAAGGTGGACGCTTCCGCTACCTTTTTTTTTTTTATTATTTTTTTTTTTTTGCTGGGAACATGACTACAAACGCAGTTTCGTTGAAACTACCCGAGTTCTGGGAATCATCAGCCTCGGCATGGTTTGCTCAAACAGAGGCGCAGTTCGCGCTGCGGGACATTACCACGGATACCACGAAATACTACTATGTGGTGTCAGCCCTGGGAAATTCAACAGCCAGCAGAGTGGTGAGCCTCCTCAAACGCCCTCCGTACCAGGACAAGTACGATACGCTCAAGGCTCACCTGCTGAAGACATTTGAACTTTCCGATACCGAGCGGGCCAGCCGGCTGTTCTCTCTACAAGGGCTCGGGGACAGCAAACCTTCTGAGCTGATGGATAGAATGCTGGATTTATTGGGGGAGCACAAACCCGATTTCCTGTTCGTCCAACTCTTCCTGCGACAGCTACCTGTTACGGTACGCGCTGCTCTGGCCAACACCACTATAAAAGATGATTGCCGTGCGCTAGCCGAGGAGGCAGATAGAGTTTTTCTGGCCGCTCAGCAGCCCGGTGCTGCAGCGGTTTTTTCGGCCCAATCCTTTTCGCCACCGCCAGGAGACATGATGGTCGCCGCCGCCGCGACAGCTCCTCGCAGGCAGCAGGACGCAGGGCTGTGTTACTTCCATGCGAGATTTGGATCCAGGGCCAAGCAGTGCCAACCACCGTGCAGTTTCCATGGGGCGGGAAACGCCAGGGCCGGCGCTCGCTAGTGGCCATGAGCGTCGGTCGAGAAGGCAGGCTGCTGTTCGTCCAGGACACCATCTCCGGGCGACGGTTCATGTGCGACACGGGCGCGCAGAGGAGCGTCTTGCCCGCTTCTCGAGTGGACATCATCACCGGGGGACACGGTCCCCCTTTGGAGGCCGCCAACGGAAGCCCCATCCGCACATACGGCACCAGGTATGTGGGACTGCGTTTTAGTGGCCAACTGTTTGGCTGGGACTTTGTCACCGCTAATGTTTCTGTCCCCCTTCTCGGGGCGGATTTTTTGTGCGCCTATGGACTGTTAGTGGATGTGAAAAATCGCCGCTTGATTGATGCCGCTACTTTCTGTTCGTACGCGGGTTCTCTCGGAGGGGCAGACGCTATCAGACTCTCTAGCATGCTCTCCTCCACAGACGAGTTCCAGCAGCTGCTCGCCGAGTTCCCGGGGCTCACGCGGCCCACCTTCTCAGTAGCCACCGACAAGCATGGAGTGGAGCACCATATCGCCACGACTGGCCCCCCGGTCTATGCCCGGGCTCGGCGCCTCGACCCGGCCAAGCTCAGCATTGCCAAGGCAGAGTTTGAGAACATGGAGCGCCTGGGCATTATTCGCCGCTCCGACAGCCCATGGGCTTCCCCCCTCCACATTGTGCCCAAGCCGGGAGGGGGGATGCGTCCGTGTGGGGATTACCGCCGGCTCAATGACGCCACGACGCCTGACCGGTACCCAGTCCCATACATTCAGGACTTTTCGGCCCGCCTTTCAAGGAAGGTGATGTTTTCCAAGGTAGACCTGGTGCGTGGGTATCATCAGGTGCCCGTCCACCCGCGGGACATCCCCAAAACAGCGGTGATAACTCCATTCGGACTGTTTGAGTTTCTGCGCATGCCGTTCGGCCTCAAAAACGCGGCGCAGACATTTCAGCGCCTTATGGACTCGGTGCTACGCGACCTGGATTTCATTTTCGTGTACTTGGACGATATCCTCATAGCCAGCACCTCTAAGGCGGAGCATATGTCCCACCTCCGGAGGCTGTTTGAGCGGCTACATCAGCACGGACTAATTATCAACCCGGCCAAATGCCAATTTGGACGGTCGACCATTGACTTCCTGGGACACCGAGTCACCAGGGAGGGAGCGGTCCCCCTTCCGGTGAAGGTGGAAGCAGTGACAAATTTTCCACGGCCACCCACGGTTAAGTCCCTGCAGGAGTTCCTCGGCATGGTGAACTTCTATCACCGCTTTATCCCTCAGGCGGCTCGGATAATGCGGCCCTTGTATGAGGCACTGAAGGGTAAGACGCCAAAGCAGGCTGTGGACTGGTCGGCGGAGAGAGACCAAGCCTTCCGGGACGCCAAGACGGCCCTAGCTAACGCGACCATGCTGGCACACCCGGCTCTCAAAGCCCCGATCGCCATCACCACAGATGCCTCAGACTTTGCCATTGGCGCAGTGTTTGAGCAGTGGGTAAGCGGGGCATGGCAGCCGCTCGCTTTTTTCAGCCGCCAGTTACGCCCCAGCGAACGGAGGTATAGCACCTTCGACCGGGAGCTCCTCGGCCTCTACCTTGCCATCCGGCATTTCCGTTTTCTACTGGAGGGCCGCCAGTTCACGGCATTCGTGGATCACAAGCCGCTAACATTCGCTATGGCCAAGGTGTCTGAGCCGTGGTCCGCCCGTCAACAGCGACAACTCGCATACGTCTCGGAGTTCACCACTGACGTGCAGCATGTGGCAGGTAAAGACAACCTCGTCGCAGACTGCCTCTCCCGGGCCATAGCAGGGGCAGTCCACTTGGGACTGGATTACGCCGGGATGGCGGCAGACCAGGCTGCCGACACTGAGGGGCGAGACGGGAGGCCAGCGACCTCAAGCCTGCAGTTGGAGGACGTGGCTTTCGACGGTGCTGGCGTCACGCTCCTGTGTGATGTCTCTACGGGGCAGCCACGCCCCATCGTTCCCACGGGGTGGAGGCGACGGATTTTTGAAGCCGTCCACGGCCTCTCCCACCCGGGTAGGAGACCAACGCAGAGGCTAGTATCTGCCAAGTTTGTCTGGCCCGGGCTTAAAAAAGACGTGAGAGACTGGGCCAACGCCTGTGTGGAGTGCCAGCGCGCTAAAGTGCATCGCCACACCAAGGCCCCCCTGGAGCAGTTCCTGGTTCCGGAAAGGAGGTTCGATCATGTGAACATAGATATAGTGGGTCCGCTGCCCCCCTCGCAAGGTTTTAGTTATCTCTTGACCATGGTAGACAGGACCACCCGTTGGCCGGAGGCCGTTCCACTGTCAGCTACGACAGCCGCCGAGGTGGCCAGGGCCTTCATTGGAACCTGGGTTGCCCGGTTTGGTACTCCGGCCGATCTATCTTCGGACCGGGGCCCACAGTTCACGTCAGAGCTCTGGAACACGGTCGCCCAGAGCCTGGGCATGAAGCTACACCGGACCACGTCATACCATCCACAGGCCAATGGATTATGCGAGCGTTTTCATCGGTCAATGAAAGCGGCGCTGCGGGCCAGCCTTACGGACAGCAACTGGATCGACAGACTCCCGTGGGTCATGCTGGGTCTCAGGACGGCCCCCAAGGAAGACCTCCAATCCTCATCTGCTGAGCTGGTTTACGGTCAGCCGCTGCGGGTCCCAGGGGATTTCATCCCTTCCGTTACAGCCCCCTGGTCGGCCGCCCAGCAACGGACGGCTCTGCTGGATAAGGCTAGGGCCTTTGCACCAGTCCCCACTTCACAGCATGGCCTCCCTCGGTCGCACGTCCCTACGAGTCTGCGGTCAGCGGAATACGTGTTCATCCGGCACGACGCCCACCGGGACCCTTTGCGGCCTCCCTACGACGGTCCATTCCGGGTCCAGGAGGCGGGAGACAAGTACTTTGTTGTGGACATGGCCGGGAAACTAGAACATGTTTCTATATATCGCCTGAAACCAGCTCACATGGACTTGAGCAAGCCGGTGGAGCTAGCCCAGCCCCCACGACGGGGACGGCCCCCTACCTTGCCCCAGATCCCGGGTAAGGCCCTGGGGACCCCCTCGCCACCCTTCCAGCGCCCACTTGACCGTAGAGCCCCTGAGACGTTCCCTACGACGGTGCTGCCCACCACGTTGGTCAGGCGGAGCCGTTATGGCAGAGCACTCCGCCCTCCGCGTAAATTGTTATTAGGGTGAATTCTGGGGGGAGGCATGTAGGGGATGCAAGGAACGTAATTCACCAGGCAAAGGGTGTGTTAGGGGTAATGGGGCATGGTCCCTTTAAGCAGGTGTTTGGGGTTGGGCTTAAAGATGGCAGCCATTTTGGGTGTGTAATTGATTCATGTTTGGAGTTGTAGCTGAGGAGTGCAGCTCAACATGAGGAGATGAGATGCAATAAATGACACACGGATTTGTGTTGTCAACCAGAGAAACTGTGTCGTTGTATTCCACGAGTTCCTACAAGATATTAATAGTTTTAGGGAAGTCACTTTATTTTTCCACTTGCCTGCAATGAAAAGTAAATTAGCGTGTGTCATCATTTCCTCTGGTTCTACACTGAAGTAGGGCGGGCTATAGCTTTTAATACGGGATAGTTCAAAGAAAATGGCTCATACGATTCTAGGGATTTTACTCATCATTCAAGGTATAGTCCAACTTTATACGAATAATTGTTAATGGACTCAGCCATTGTTAAAATGGATTGACAGTCGTTTCTCTGAGAGTGGTTCTCTGAAACCTGTTTGTCCTAGCGTGCATTTTTGTTTGACTTCTGTTTTAATTAAGTCTGGTCTTCGTTCTGATCACCGAAGCCGACAACGGCTGACAGACTGTGCGACGGATTCAATCTTATACGATTATTCTGTAACAGAGTCGTGGCGGAATCGCACACTCCGTGGCAGCCTTAGTGGGATTACATCTATAATAGTTATAACATCAATTAGAAAAAAGCTTGTTTGCTTTCTGAAATCATTTCCTAAATCAAAGTTATTCTAGTAGCTAAAGGGATGTACCTCGTCATGGCTTGCGTTTCTCTTTCTATCCCCAATTCAAGGAGTGTGGAGCCAAGATCGGGCAGTCGTCGTCCAGAGTCAATGTGGTGTGAGGGGGACGTCAGTAACAATACCATGCTCTTATCGAAACCCAAGTAGGCATCAAGTCACTTCGTTCACCTGGTATAAAAGAGATGGAAAGAGAGAGAGGACATATACACGACTCTCTGACATCCCCTCGCTGAGTGGACGTTTTGAATACCTGGGTGACAAAACAAACCTGTGCACATTGAAGATCAGCGACCTACGTGATGAGGATAAAGGAGAATACGGTTTTATATTTTTCACAGAGTATGATGGCTGGCAAAGCCAAGACATGGCCTTGACTGTTGAAGGTACATGATGCTTGCCGTTGGCATTTTAATAAAACATGCATTAAGTGTTGATTTCACTAAATAACAAGTCTGTGCCTTTTGTTTTCTACACATACATATTGGGCCAGTGATGACTGCCGTCGTACCTACAGTTGTGAAAGAGGGGGACATGGTTAGGCTGACCTGCAGTACAGCATGTCCTGGATATCTCATAGAAAACCCGGTGTGGTCACGAGATGGAGAAGCAGTGGCCAGTCCCACGTTCCAGGCCAGGCTGGAGGATGCGGGGAGCTACCAGTGTGCCGTAGAGCCACTGCGATCCAACGCAGTCGCTCTCGATGTGCAATGTGAGTCAATAAGGATGAAGAGTGTGTAGGGTCATATATTCAGAGGCTAATTACATCGCGGCTGAAAAATATATCAACAAAATCTGAAAATGTATGTCATTTATCCAAAGAGAGCTCCAAGTGATCCAATCGTACAAACAATACCGAAGCAAAACAACAATAGTTTGTTGCTAACCACCGCAACCATCGATTGACGCTAGGGTTGACCCCACCAAAGATTTTCCTGGTCGACAAATGGTCGTCAGTGAAGGACATTCAGCGACTAATGGTCGACTAATGGTGCGCATGCGCACGCATGAAACGAGCCGCCTGTTTAACGACACGGCAAGTCATTAAAATGTGATTCTGAATGTGTCAGAAAAATCCACAAGGAGACTGTCTGAACATTTAGTTCATTTATTTTAACACAACACAGCATATAACATAAATATATCAACATCACACAACTTATGAACCTTTAAAACCAACACAATAACTTTATAAAACAAACAATGAGTAAAAACAAGTCTTTTGTTAAAAAACGAAAAAACAAATGTAAAAAACAATGTTAAATAAATATAAATTATATAAACAAACAAATAAATAAATATAGGCTTAAGCAAACTTTGTCTACGTTGTCCAGGAGAAGTGAGATCTGTGTCTTGCTCACAATGAAGCCGGATTTTGAAAATATGCGCTCCGATGGCGTGGATGTGGAAGGGATGGAGTGGATGCGTTTAGCTAATCGGGGGCAGCCCTAATTGACACTGATCATTTCCTCTGATTGGTTTTGCCAGACCTCCCACGGAACACGACGGTGCAGGTCGAACCCCCGGGAGAGGTGTCGAGTGGCAGCAGCGTGAACCTGACCTGCAGCAGTGTTGCCAACCCACCCGTACACAACTACACCTGGTGGTGGTACAATGGAACTACACCACCCACCGTCAGCTCCATGCTGGTCCAGGTCGGAACGGGACAGGTGTTGCACCGTCCCTCTCTGGAGGCCTCTCAGAGAGGACGTTACCTCTGCCAGGCTAGGAACCCTCTGGGGGAACACAACGCCTCTGCTCTGCTGCAGATGGAGGAAACCACAAAAGGTTTGTGTGTTCTTTCCTTCTGTCGTTCCTCAAGCATTCACATTTCATGACAAAACACAAGCAGTGGGGTGCTACAAATTTGCGTTATCTGCGAGGGACTTGGGAGGGAGTGACATCTGATTCAGTTTAATGGGTGCAGCGACGAGAAGCCAGAGACTCATATTTATTCTCCTTGTAGTTGTTTTTCTTCTAGTCATGTTCTTATTCCCCTCACTGCAGGGACTGTTGTATAGTGTGTAGCATTGTGTACAGTTAAAACACAACCATTCTGTAAGATTAAGATTGATTTAAGTTAAAATCCTAGATCTAGTTGGGGTGTCCAAGCAGTCCATTGCCGTGCCCCTCGGCCCTCTGGCCAATCAGCCCCTTGACACGGCCCTGCTCCACTGCATTACCCACAACCTACAACTGTCTGCCATCGTTTACCATGGTTTTTGCTGACTGTCTCCAGGCAAAACGTTTGTCGTTGTCCTATGTCGAGGAGGAGTCACAGTCTTTGCGACGCTCGGGATTGTGCTGGTTTGCCTTTGGTCACGGTGAGTCAACGAGACGAATTAAAGAGTTTCAAACTGTTCGAGGTGAGATGGAAGGAACAGCATCGTTGACCGGTTAAACACTGCTTATTGTAATGGCGGTTACTGGGTAGGGCTGAGAGCTAGCACTTGGCAGAGAGTGCAAATGGCATCTCGCAGTCCAATGTTTGCTTGCCCTGTACATTCGTTACAAGTACATTGCAATTTGTACTTAGTCCATCCATCCATCCATCTTCTCCGCTTATCGAATCGGGTCGCGAGTACTTGTACTTTAGTAATTAGTAAAAACCTTTTTTGTATTCATTATTCTTCTGCCGGAATTATAAAACAATTTCCTTCAAAGCTGAAGCCACCATGAATCAAATGTTCTGTATTGATTGCTACTATTGTCTGTTCCTTTTCTCAATATCTGAACAGGAAGCAACGACGAGCAGAAGAGAAACGACCCGTGAGCACATAGAGAGATATGTTGTCTCTGTAGCCTCACACAGAGCTTCTTGCTTTATTTTGGCTTTGTCATTTGTTTCGCCCAATCATGTTGTGGAGGGCAGGGATCTCTAAGATCTGTAACTGACTATTAACAGAGAACACAAACTCAACCTTTAGTACCTTTTGTAAAAAAAAGGGTATTTTTCAAATCACCACCATGTAGACTGGCCACTGCATAAATACTGTTATTAAAATCCTCCTCATCCACTCACGTGAATGAGTTTCTCTTCTGTAGAATATCTCCATAACTAAACAGGAAACAATATATGTTTCCTGTTTATGAAAAATAAATTGCACCTTTCAACGTTTTTATTAATCCTAAAATGCATATCCATATTATTGGCAAATTCATACATTTGTTAGTTTATCATTTTGTTTAGATGTAGATTGATTTTACTTTAACCTAATGCTTTTATTGTATTTCATTTCAAGCCATGACACTGAAAGGTCTCTTGTGTGTGAAAATGTAATCCAATGAAACAGATTGTGCAATTACAGTGTTTCAAAACTACGTGTCATCGATGTGTCACCACACTCATCGACGTGTGGAAGAGGAAGTGGTCAGATTGGTTCAGAAAGGCATATCTGTTCTCCACAGAGAGTGGCTGTGTTAGGGCTCAGTGGGAAGAGCTCTTTAACCAATCCCAACGAGGCAGACCCCATGTATGCCAACATACCCAATCGGTCGCTGACTCCTTCACCGGGTCTCTATGACATCCACAGCCATGACTCAGCACAGATAGTTCTGTTCTCTTCTCCAACGCTATTCCAAAACATCTGGACTTGACTGATCTCGTTGACTCTTACTCTAGGCACAGGTAGACTTATCCTCAGTAGGTCAAAGTAGCAGACCCATAATTTGTGTTATGAGTGACACCTGTGTTTGTCCTACGATGACACCTCTGTGAAAAGGGTTTACCCTCTACCATCACTCTGCTCCACAGATATCTCAAGACATCTAATCTCATCTTCTATTCTGCCCAGGCCCATGACTCTCAGGAAGGGGAAATTGCCTATTCCACAATAGGCAATTTCAGAGAAACCAGACCTGTAAAACACAGAGACAGCAACGTCAACCTGAAGGAGCAGCCATTCGAGTGGGTTGACCATAACTATTCTATGTCATTGATTGAGTGGTATGAGTCAGTTGGTTTATATCGCTGTGTCTTGTTGTTCCTCAGATCACCAGAGGCAGGGGAGGCAGGAGGTCAGCACGTGACCTACAGCACAGTCTAAGCCATCTGAGGTCGAGGGGAGCCGGGTTGTTAGGCTTGGATTGGAGGCATTTTGTTGAACATTACTGGGCTTTACTGATAGTCTTGAAAGGTTTGTGGTGTGATGGGAAGCTACACAATTGACCTGTTGAAGCTAAAATAATCAATGGTTTGCAAAGGATTCGTCTAGCGTCGTATACAATCTGCTCTCGCAGCAATGCCACTAGACACAGCAGTTAGAAGACACACTCCAAGGTAGATGTGCATTGTTTTCACTTTCATCCATCCATTCATTCATTCATTTATTCATTAAATTCAGTGTATCCTATATTCGGTGATGTTGAGCAGTCACCATAGAACCAACACAGTTCTGAGTCAATGAACGTATACAGCGTGTTCATTCTTCTTTCTTTCTTCTTCTTTCCTTCTTCTTCTTCTTCTTCTTCACTTTTGTTTTACTTGCAGGCTTTACTTTAAGGCTTTAAAACATAAAACCTTTTCAAGAAACAAACAGCATCCCAGGCTGAGTTGTTCAAAAATAGTTGGTATAACTTTGCTTAGAAATTGATGCTACAGCAATATCGGTTGGCAGTGCATTTAAGCTTTACGTTTTCTACCTTTCACCCTTAAATTACATACAAAAACGTATTTTTCAAATTGAACATTTAAAACGCATAGGTCAATTAGCAATACAAAAACATTCAGTTATATAAACACTGTTTATTTCCTTTCTTCAACCACATTGCCTGTTCATGTTGGCCTATGTGTGTCAGCAATGGAAAAACGTGTGAAAAGTGAACGTCATCAATCATTGTTTGTCAATATATAAAAGTTATTACAAATATTTTTGCTTAGTTTGGTTTCATCTTTCGACATGGACACAACATAAATTATTTATGGTTAGCTGAATTTGTTATTAACACGGTGCACATATTAACCATATTACATTTGATTACATTAGAGTAATTTAGCACAGGGGTTCCCAACCGCCGGGCCGCGGACCGGTACCGGGCCGTGGAGGTGTTACTGCCGGGCCGCGAAACAGCTGTGTGTTTATCATCATATTTGACTAAAATAATTTGAGTATAGGTGAACGGCGGGCGGTATAATCTATATATAGAGATTATATATATAGTATAATCTATATATAGAATATATAGGTGGTATAATCTATATATATCGATTTAATATATATCGGCGGCATAACGAGACTTTCAGTTGCACGCGCTACTAAAGAGACTACGGTGCTCCGCGTACATGCGCGTTTATACTGAAATCGAGCCCTGCCGTTTTGTTAGGGGTGTGTGTTAACAACACACAACAACCGGTCCGCGAAAATTGACAACCGGTCTGCGAGATTTTTTTCATGTATCTGCCGGTCCGTGGCACAAAAAAGGTTGGGAACCCCTGATTTAGCAGACGCTTTTGTCCAAGGCGACTTACAATAGTGACATATGAGTCACTTACATATGAGTTGGTAAACAGTGGTCTTTGGTTGCTTATCGTTAATCCAAGATCAAGACTTTGGTTACGTAGACCAATGAAGACGTTTGCTTTCTGGAACCTATAACTTCAATCACGTTTCCTTATTAAAAGCAGGAAGGTCTTGACTCGGTCGTCCTTTCTAGATCGTAGGTCGGCAGCGCCCCCTCGTGGAATAACAGTGCTTGCACGTTAGAGTGAAACCACATTGTAGTGAAATTATCACACGGAGGTTTCTGCTTGCGGTCTTTATTTGTATCCCAACTTCATACAAACAATTACACTCGTGCTTTGTTCAACACCGGCCGGCTTGTCGCAGGTGCCGCTTATATGGTGACGTAGCCGGAAGCAAAACCTGTTGCTTAAAGGGACAGAGTGTAAACACATATGACATCTCGCTTTTTTTTAACGTTTTCCAAACAAAACCAGTTGCACGTAAACAGTCAATAACTGTAACAAATAGTTTATTTTAAAGGCCTTACCTTTAACTTAAATTATATTGTCTCAATAAGTCTGACAACTGGCTTAATGACACGTCCAGACCTGGTCTGAACCAGTCCCGGTGTTTGTTCAGGTTTTGCGACCTCACCTGGACTCAGACAACCAGTCACTGGACTGGTAGACTGGGGAACCACCCCCAGTACTCCCTACGGCTGCAGGTGAGTCGGTTTGGGTAGGACGAGGCGTTGGTACCGTCCGGAGATGGCCGCAGCACCGCTCCTCCCTGTGTGTTGATGAGGTATGACCTTGGGGTGATACACTCGTCCTTCAAAACCACCGCTGGTGTCGTCCAAGCCTGATCCAGCTTGGTGTGGACCATGTCTCCTCGCTGTAGAGGCGGTAAAGGCCTGGCCCCATGGTGGCGGTTGTAGTAGAAGGCTTGTTTGGCCTTCTCGTCAGCATCCTTTTGCTTTACAGTCTTCCTGTTGGGCCACTTGGGTCGAAGATTCCTCACCAGTGTAGGGAGTGTCGTTCTGATTTTCCTCCCCATCAGTAGCTCTGCTGGACTGACCCCTGTAGTGATACATGGAGTGGCTCTGTAGCACATGAGAGCCATTAGTGGGTCGTCCTGCTGGAGGATTCTCTTTGCGGTTTGTACCGCTCGCTCCGCATGCCGTTCCCCTGAGGATGGTGGGGACTTGACGTGACGTGTCTGAAGTCTAACTGTCTTGCCAGCTCCTTGAATTCTCCACTCGAGAATTGAGGTCCGTTGTCGCTCACCACCTCATCTGGGATTCCAAACCTAGCAAAGGTTGTTTTCATTCGTTGAATAACCTGAGTGGTGGTTGTGGACGGCAGGTGTAGTATCTCCAGGAACCGGGAATAGTAATCCGAGATCACTAGGTAGTTTAGCTTTTTGTGTTCACAGAGGTCCAGGGCAATCCTTTCCCAAGGCCGATCAGGCAGTGGCGTGGAGATGAGCGGCTCCTTTTGCTGGGACCGCTTCTGTTCCTGACAAGACCGGCACAACATCACAGTGTTCCTTAGTTCTGTTGAGAGCCCTGGCCACCAAACTGATGAGCTGGCTCTGTCTCTGCACTTTGTGAGCCCTTGGTGTCCGTCATGTATCCTCTGGAGAATCTCCTCTCTCAATGCCCTTGGAACAACAATCCGATTTCCCCGTATGACTAAGCCATCAGCCTCCGACAGTTCATGTTTCACCAAAACTGTTCAGGCCATCCTCTTCTTATGAGGTTGACGACTGACTGTAGCTCGCTGTCAGCTGCGGTTTCTCTTCGGATGTTGTCCATTCTCGTTGGTGATGCTGGGATGCCCTGTATCACTGCGGCCACGTAGCATGGCACCTCGTCGTGTGTCTCCTTCTCCTCCCTTGTGTGGGTCCGTGGACTCCGGGACAGGGCATCAGCAACGACGAGTGCTTTCCCAGGCACATATTCCGCCACAGGCTTGTACCTCATGAGTCTCATCAGAAGGCGCTGGCATCTCACGGGAACGCTGTCTAGGCTCCTTTTGTTGACAAGCGGCACCAATGGTTTATGATCGGTCTCGAGCTTGAACTGATCCAAGCCGCACAGATACTTGTCAAATTTCTCACAGGCCCACACCCCCGCCAGACACTCCTTCTCTATCTGGGCATAACGTGTCTCGGCTTCAGAGAGACGTCTGGAGCAGTATGCGACAGGCTTCCACTTCTCTCCGTGGAGCTGGAGGAGCACGCCTCCCAGTCCGTAACTACTGGCGTCAGCAGACACAGCTGTGGACTTGTTGACGTCATAGAAGGCTAGGACTGGAGCGGTCAAGTCAAGTCAAGTCAAGTCAAGTTTATTGTCACTTCACAGTTTACAGTTTAGTATAAAGCAGTGATGTGAAATTCTTGTGTGCAATACCCGAGGACAGACAGCAGTTATAAAATAAGATAAAATAAAAATAGATAAAAAATAGAATAAAAAATAGAATAAAGAATATAAAATAAAAATAAAAAATGCAATTTATAAAATGCAAAAATCAGCACAGAAAAGAGCAATATATATATATAAATCAATGTAATAAAATATACATTGTTATATGTTATACGCCCTTGTTCAGCAGCCTGATGGCCTGACTGTGGAAGCTATCTCTAAGCCTATTTGTACGACACTTGATACTGCGGTATCGCCTGCCTGACGGTAATAGTGAGTAAAGTTCGTGGCTGGGGTGGGCAATGTCTTTTATAATTCTTTTGGCCTTGGCCACGCACCGCTGGTTGTAAATGTCCAGGAGGGAGGGGAGCTCACCTCCAACGATATACTGGGCCGTCCGCACCACCCTTTGAAGCGCTCTGCGCTCGAGTGCCGTGCAGTTCCCGTACCAGGCGGTGATACACCCTGTCAGAACACTCTCGATGGTGCCGTTGTAGAATGTTCTCAGGATGCGGGGGCCCATGCTGAATTTCTTCAGACGCCTGAGAAAATACAGGCGTTGTTGGGCCCTTTTCACCACGTGTGTGGTGTGCGTGGACCATGTGAGGTCCTCGGAGATGTGCACGCCGAGGAACTTGAAGCTGCTGACCCTCTCTACTGCAACGCCGTCGATGGAGATAGGGCTGTGCTCTCCCCTCTGCCTCCTGAAGTCCACGATCAGCTCCTTGGTCTTCTTGACGTTGAGGGCGAGGCTGTTCTCCTGGCACCACTGCTCCAGCGATCCGACCTCCTCCCTGTAGGCTGTCTCGTCGTCGCCGGCGATCAGGCCCATCACCGTCGTGTCGTCAGCAAACTTGACGATGAAGTTGGAGCTGTGCATAGCCATGCAGTCGTGGGTGTAGAGGGAGTAGAGGAGAGGGCTCAGCACGCATCCCTGGGGGGCTCCCGTGTTGAGGGTCAGTGGCTCTGATGTGGTGCTGCCCATCCTCACCACCTGGCGGCGGTCCGACAGGAGGTTCAGTATCCAGCTGCACATGGATGGGGGTACGCCTAGACCTCTCAGCTTGGTGTCGAGCTTGGCAGGAACTATTGTGTTGAATGCTGAGCTGTAGTCCACAAACAGCATTCGCACATAACAGTTCTTCCCCTCCAGGTGGGAAAGGGCAGTGTGGAGGGCCATGGCAATTGCGTCGTCCGTGGATCTATTTTGACGATATGCAAATTGCCATGGGTCCAGCGTGGTAGGTAACACGGAGCAAATAAAGTCCTTGACCAACCTCTCGAAGCATTTGCTAACGATCGAGGTGAGGGCCACAGGTCTGTAGTCATTCAGGCATGTTACCTTGGTTTGTTTAGGGACAGGCACGATGGTGGATATCTTGAAGACCGCGGGGACAACAGCCTGGGACAGGGAGAGGTTGAAGATGTCTGCAAAGACTCCTGCCAACTGGTCTGCGCATGCTCTGAGGACGCGGCCCGGGATGTCGTCGGGGCCTGCCGCCTTACGGATGTTCAGCCGCTTAAAGGTGCGGCGCACATCCGCCTCCGAGATGCGCAGCTGGCTGGTCTCCCCAGTCGGTGCTGGCTTCGGCGGGCTGCCGTTTACGTCGAACCGAGCAAAAAATGTATTTAGCTCTCCTGGGAGGGAGGTAGAGGAGTTCTCTACACAACTGGTTCTCCCTCTGAAGTTCGTTATCTTCTGCAGCCCCTGCCACATACCCCTCGCATCGTGTTTCTTGAATTTATCTTCCACTCTGTCCTTATACTGCCGCTTGGCAGTGACGATGGTCTTACGGAGGTCGTAACGGGCTCTCGTATATTCCTCCGTATTCCCGGAACCAAAGGCGGCGTTACGCGCATGTAGGGCAGCGCGAACATCGCCGTTAATCCACGGTTTCTGGTTGGGATATATCCGAACCGACTTGGTCGGAACAACGTCATCTATGCACTTCTTGATGAACCCGGTGACCGACGACGCGTACTCGTTGATGTTATTGTCCGAGGCAACGCGGAACATGTGCCAGTCAGCGTGATCAAAACAATCCTGCAGCGTAGAATCTGATTGGTCCGACCAGCATTGGACCTCCCTCACAGCGATCGGTTGCTGCTTCAGTCTCTGCCTATAGGCGGGGAGTAGCTAGATAGAGCGGTGATCTGATTTGCCGAACGGTGGGCGGAGGAGGGCCTTGTAGCCATCACGGAAGGGAGTGTAGCAGTGGTCGAGGATCCGCTCGCCCCGTGTGTTGCTCTTTATGTGTTGGTAGAACTTCGGGAGAACCTTCTTCAGGTTCGCCTTGTTGAAGTCCCCCGCCACGATGAGAGCAGCCTCGGGGTGGGCCGACTCCTGTTCGCTGATAGCCCCGTACAGTTCCTTCAGCGCTGTGTCCGTGTTGGCTTGTGGGGGAATGTAAACAGCGGTCACGGTTACCGCTGTAAACTCCCGAGGTAGCCAGTATGGACGGCACATAAGCATCAGGTACTCCAGGTCCGGGGAACAGAAAGACTTGAGGGGATGTACATGGCTTTGGTTGCACCAAGATCTGTTTATCATGAGACATACCCCCCCTCCGCGATCTTTACCGGAGAGAGCCTTTGTTCTGTCCGCCCGGTGTACGGAAAATCCCTTCGGCTCAATAGCTGCGTCGGTAACCCCCTCCGACATCCATGTCTCCGTAAGGCAGATAATACAATTGTCCCTAGTTTCCCGGTGGAATTGAATACGAGCCTGTAGTTCGCTTAACTTATTGTCCAGAGACTGTACATTAGCCAGTAGAATGGTGGGTAGTGGGGGGCGATCGGATCGACATCTCAGCCTGACTAGCACGCCGGCTCGCTTCCCTCGCTTCCTCCGGCGACGCTTGCGCGTAATCGTGCCCAAAATGGACGGAGATAATCCAGCTGTGACTTCGGGCGGGACGTCCGAGCCGAAAGAATGAAAAAACTCCGGTAGGCGGCAAGCGACTGTCGATCTGATCTCCCAAAGTGTGCAGAAGTTATAAGTGAACTTGCTGCTAACATCCTGAACTAAAATACTTGCGATAAAAAGAATAAATAACAAAAAACTGCGTCGTCGTGCGGGAGCTCGCGACACGGCAGCCATCTCGTACGGCGCCATACTCCCATCAGCATCAGCATCCCTTTAATATTCTCAAAAGCAGACTGCTGTGAGTGGTCCCAGTTCCACGTATTCTTACTCTTTAGGAGCTCGTACAGTGGTAGACTTATTGAAGATAGGCCGGGAACGTACCTCGCCAGGTAGTTTACCATCCCCAGCACTCGTTTTAGCTCCTGTGCGTTTCCAGGTGGCGCTAGTTGTCGAATCGCCTCCACCTTTTCGGGATCAGGTCTCACCCCTTAATGGTCAATGAGATGGCCCAGAAAGCACTGCTGGCTCTGTCTGAGGGAGCACTTCTCCTTGTTGAGCTTCAAGCCAGCTGATTCCACGCGCTGCAGTACCTTTTCCAGCCGGGCGTCATGTTCCTCCATCGAGGTCCCGTAGACCAGGATGTCGTCCATGAAGACGTCCGTGCCTTCCAGCCCCTGCAGAGTCTCCAGCATCTTCCGCTGAAAGATATCCGGTGCGCTGGAAATCCCAAAAGGCAGCTGTTTGAAGAAGTATCGTCCAAACGGGGTTATGAACGTGGTCAGTTTGCAACTGTCTGGGTGCAGCGGAATTTGCCAGAATCCACTTGCAGTGTCGAGGGACGAAAACACTGTTGCACCACTTAACTTGGCCGTTATCTCATCACAGGTAGGTAGGATGTAATGCTCTCTTTTGACAGATTCATTAAGCCTTTTGAGGTCGACACAGATTCTTACCTTGCCTGTGTTCTTTTTCAGGACCGGTACGATGGGTGCACACCAGTCTGTAGGCTGTGTGACCTGCTCGATGATACCATTGTTCACCATTCTTTGCAGTTCCTCTTTTACCTTCTGTAGCATGGGAAAAGGCACTCGACGTGCAGTGTGTATGGCGGAGGGTTGGACCCCCTCTTTCAACCGTATTTTTACTGGTTCGGTTTGCAGCGTGCCATGCTCCCCGTAGGCCTGCAGGTGGTCGCTGCCGTAGTGTGGTTGCATTACCTCATCTACTCTCCTCACCAGGTTCATCCTAACTGACAGGGACTGGCTGAGCAGATTGTTGACCCTGTGTCCCCGGACATAGGCTGTGATTGGGTACCTCTTCCCCTTATAGCTGGCCGTAACGTTGAAGCGACCAAGACACAGTAGCTCACCCCCCGGGCTGTCCAGTGGAATGTCCGTCGGTTGCAGTGCTCTTCCTGGAGTGAGAGTGTGAAATGTGTCCTCACCTATTATGTTGACATCAGCTCCAGTGTCTATCTTGAATTGGAGTAGAATCCATATGTAGCTGCACAGTCCACTGTTTCTTCATCTCACTAGCACTGCTAACTGAACCTAAAAAATAAGAGGTCTGCTGCCTAGCTTCCTCTGGCTCGGTAACCTCTTCCACTGACCTGCCACTGCGACACACTCTTGCCCAATGTCCGATTTTATGACATTTATGGCATGTCGCTTTCCCTGCAGGGCACCTTTCTTCTTTGTCATGCCGTGCTTTCCCACATTTGCCACATTTCCTTGCATGTCCTCCCCATTTATTATCTTTTGACTTATCACCTTGTTTCCAGTTCTTATATTTATTTTTATATTGTACTTCTTGTACGGATCCGGCAGCATCTCCCTGCATGTTCACTTGTGCCGTGACCTCCTCAGATTGTCTGATGGTCTGTATCGTCACCGCCAGCGAAAGATCTGCCAAGATCTGCTGTTTGCGTGAGAGCTCTTTATCCAACATCCCGACAACGATCCGATCGCGGATGTTCTCCTCTCGACATTTCCCAAACTCACAGTGCTCAGATAAATCATATAAGGCTCTGATGAAACCTTCTGCCTTCTCCCCTGGCCGCTGGACACGTTGGTAGAAACACGCCCTTTCGTGGATAACGTTCCGCCGTGGGAAAAAATTGTCATCAAAGTGTCCCACAATGGTAGTAAAGTCATTCTCATCGTCTTTGTCGTGTTATTCCACAAGCATACACGTGAGTCCTCTGTGTTCGGTTGTAAGTGTATTTTATTGCTAGATCCACACACAGCCGTCTCGCTCCGCTCCTCGCCTAGCCTGCTCTAGCGTACCCGGCCGTGACGTCACTACGGTGGCCTGCACACCAATTAACAATAACACCACATCTCCCTTTCTAGAATCAATGAGTAGACTGTCATTGATTCACCAGACCTTAGAGGATTATTCTGCCTCTATATCTAAAAGGTCTGTTCCTATCTGAACTGATCAAATAACCCCTTTTACCTAAAGCCCTATATAAACATAGGCTATATTAAACACTGCGTTCCTCTTTACAAGCCCTCATAACAAAACGAACATATCAGAACATGAACACATTTCTTAACTTCAAATAAACTTCTATTATGGGAATGTCTTTTTCTTTTTAGTCTCTTACAGGTCCAACCTAGTTGGTTTCACCACGACTCTCCCAGACCTGGTTCTGGGAGTAGCTGGCGGTTGCGGGACATTCTGCTTTGGAGGTTCTGTCGAACTCCCTCCCAGAAGTTGCTCGGTAGCACCACCTCCACTCCGCGCCGGTGACGACTCCATGGGGATGAGATGGCGGCGGTTTCGCCTTACTGTCCCATGAGGTCCATCCACAATGTATGAACGCGGTGTAGAGTGGCTGCTGACCACAACTCCAGTTGCACTTTGATCTGTGACCCACACTTCCTTTCCGGGAATGAGCCCGTCGAGGCTTCGTGCACGATGACGCCGGTTGTAGCTTTGCGCATCTCTCATCCTCTTTTCCTCTTCTTTCAGGACAACCACCTCACTGTTAGGAAGAGCAGGGACCAGTAGAGCAGGAAGCGTTGGCACTGTCGTGCGGAGTCTCCTGCCCATCAGAAGTTGAGCTGGGCTGTATCCGTTATGCAACGGGGTGGCCCTGTATGCTAGCAGAGCGCGGTATGGGTCAGCTGCTTTCTTCAGAAAACTTTTTACTGTCTTGACCGCACGTTCTGCTTCCCCATTACTTTGCGGATATCTCGGGCTGCTTGTGACATGGCGAAACCCGTAGGACGCTGCAAACGCTGCAAAGGCCATTCCGGAGAACTGCGGCCCGTTGTCCGTCACCAGTTCCTCTGGGATACCGTGCCGTGCGAAGATCGATTTGAGGTGATGGATGACGTCTGTTGATTTTGTGGGAGTCAGCAGAGCGATCTCCACGTATCTCGATGCATAGTCCACCACCAGCAGGTATGTCTTGCTCTCCAGCATGAACAGGTCTGCTCCCAACTTCTGCCATGGTCTCCCCGGGTATTGAGATGGCATCAGTGGCTCCATTTGGTTTTGTCTCTCTTTGCTGCATGTTCGGCAGTTGAGAACTAACTCACTCAGCTGCTGGCTCAGCCCGGGCCACCATACAGACTGTCGTGCGCGCTCCCTGCACTTTACCACCCCCTGGTGGCCTTCATGCAGCCTGGCAAGCACATCATTCCTCATTGTTGAAGGGATGACAAGCCTACTTCCCCTCAGCAAGAGTCCCTCCTCTACTGTGAATAACGCCTGTTCCGCCCAGTACAGCCTGAGAGCCGGTTCACTGTTGTGTGCTGGCCATCCCTCTGCACTCAGCTGCATTACCCGTGCGCACACACTGTCCCTCCCCAGCTGCTCTCTCAGCTCGTCCAGGTAGGCGGTGCTCGCTGGCAGGTTCTCCATTATCATGTCCACGTAGATGTTTGTACTCTCAAACAACTCCTTCTCATCCGGTGTTTCCCTCCTCTTCACAGGAGCACGTGAGAGCGTATCGGCAGTCCACAGGCACTTCCCTGGCACATGAGCAATGGAGTAGGAATAGCGCATCAGGCGCATCCGGAATCGCAGAATCCGCGGAGGGAGAGCATCCAACGCCTGAGACCCCAGGAGACTCAGGAGAGGCTTGTGATCCGTCTCTAGCTGGAAGTGTCTGCCGATGAGAAAGTTGCGAAACCTCTCACAAGCCCAGGTCAGGCCTAAGGCCTCCTTCTCGACCTGCGCGTATCTCTGCTCAGTTTGTGTGAGAGACCGCGACACGTAGGCTACTGGTCTCCACACTCCATCCCATTTTTGGAGGAGCACACTCCCTAAGCCATAAGACGACGCGTCTGCTGAGACTTTGCACTCCCTGTTGGGATCATACATGGCCAATACTGGTGGGGATATTAGTGCATCCTTCAAATCTTGGAAGGCTCTGGCCTGCTCGATGCCCCACAGCCAGCAGTTCTTCTTTGACAGAAGGTCTCGCAGAGGCTTGTCTCTCTCCGCCAGCTGCGGGATAAACTTCCCCAGCTGGTTTACCATGCCGAGAAAGCTTCTCAGCTCACTCACGTTCGTCGGCTCCTTCATCCTCCTTACGGCCTCCGTCTTACTCGGGTCGGGGCTAATGCCGCTGGTGGAGACGATATGGCCTAGAAAGGTCACCTCTTCCTTTGACAGGTCGCACTTATCTATGTTCAGGGTGATTCCGGCCTTCTCGATCCTCCCCAACACGACATGCAGACGAGCATCATGTTCCTCTTGTGTTCGGCCCCACACTAGCACATCGTCCATGTGGCAGACGACACCCTCCAGCCCTTCCGTGACCTCAGTCACCATTCTGTTTTGGAAGTGTTCGGGGGCGGAAGCGATGCCGAAAGGTAGACGATTGAAGAAATATCGCCCAAAGGGCGTAATGAAGGTTGTGTACTTTGACGAATCTTCAGTCAGAGGGATTTGCCAAAATCCCATATTTGCGTCCAACTTGCTGAATATTCGGGCTCCAGCCAGCATTCCCAGTGTTTCCTCCACTGTCGGCAGGGTGTACTTTTCCCGGCACACTGACTCATTGAGGTTCGTGAGATCAACACATATGCGTACAGCACCTGTCTTCTTGGGAACCACCACAATGCCGGCACACCAGTCAGTTGGCTCTTCGATCCGGCTGATCACCCCGAGGCTTTCCATGCGGGACAGTTCATTCTTGACTTTGTCCATCAGTGGCAATGGAATCCTTCTGGGCGTCTTCAGCGAGAATGGTTGGGCCCCAGGTTTCAGCCTGATTGCATACGGCTGTCTCATCTCACCTAGACCGCTGCATATCTTCGGGTAGGTTTTCTTGAGCGTCTCCATTGTGATACTGTCTAGACGTGCCACAAGCTCCATTTTACCGATAGCAGGCCTCCCCAGCAACGCTGTGTGCAGGTGTCGAGTGACATACACATCCTCCAACACCTCTTTCTCTCCCCTCCTCAGCAACAGCGTGGCGACGCCCACAACATCTAGTGGACTCCTCCCAGGTCCCATCAGTGGCTTAGTTGACTTCCGGAGGGTAGGTGGATGTTTGTCTCTGTAAATCTCTCGGAATACAGTGTGAGGCATCACTGTAACATCAGCACCGGTGTCTATTTTGAATGGCACATGACTGTCACCGATGTCTATGCTGACCATCCATGGCTCACCATCAGCTGTGATGCTGCCTAAGAACATACAGTCCTCGTCTTCTTCACAGGAGCAGGAATAGTCCTCTTCAACCTCATGTACAGCTTTGGATGACTTACACACACGCTTGTAATGTCCCATCTTCCCACATGAATGACATTTCACTTCATTAGCAGGGCAATCGCGTTGTGAATGTGACATAGAACTGCCACATTTATGACACTGGACACTTTTCCCCTTTAAGTATTGGTCACTGTGTGGCTTGGCTTGGTAGCCGTTAGCCTGTTGAGGTTTATTTCTAGCATATGTCCTGCTACTGCTCTTAAACACTGTCCACAGATGTAGCATCACTTGCCTCTGTCCTGGTGTCCCCTCGCAGAGAAGATTGCTGTCTTTTCACCTCTTCACTCTGCCTCGCCATGTTTATTGCCTTTTCCAGGGTCAAGTCCGGGTCCAGTTGCATGCGTTCGGACAGCCGCTTATCCATCAGTCCGACGACAAGCCTGTCGCGAATAAGCTCATCATGTAGCACTCCGTACGTACAATGCTCCGCCAGCGCATACAGTGCCGTCACAAATGAGTCCACTGTTTCACATTCTCCCTGCTTGCGCATGTTAAATTTGGCACGCTCGTAGATGACATTTTTCTTGACTACGAAGAAACCCTGTAATCCATTGCGCACTCCTTGGTAAGTACCTCTTAGATCGTCTGTCAGATTTAGTCCACGTAAAATATCATCCGCCTCATCTCCCATGCAATATATTAGCGTGTTGACTTGATTCTCTTCAGAGCTAGCATTCAGGTTACTTGCCAGACGGAATCGTTCGAACCTGCGTATCCATTTGGCCCACTCTTGCGGCTTTGAAAAGTCAAAGGACTCGGGAGGCTGGATGCTGAACGTAGCACTTGAGCCTGGCGCCGCCCTCTGGGCTGCCGCTGCTCCCGCATTAGCATTATCAACCATGCTGTTCGTCCTCCCTTCTCGCCGTCAACCAGCTCCAAATGACACTTATTGTCCGACTAACTTTTACACTTCACTCACAGGACTTCTGACACCATGTCGTGTTATTCCACAAGCATACACGTGAGTCCTCTGTGTTCGGTTGTAAGTGTATTTTATTGCTAGATCCACACACAGCCGTCTCGCTCCGCTCCTCGCCTAGCCTGCTCCAGCGTACCCGGCCGTGACGTCACTACGGTGGCCTGCACACTAATTAACAATAACACCACAGTCTTCATCTTCAAACTTAAAAGACTTGAAAATGTTTTCCGCTTCGCTGCCCATGGCATGAATTAGACAGCTCATCTGCACCTGTCCACCTTCTTTATCCAGTTTGGTCGCAGTCCTATAACGTTGAAAACGTTGCTTCCACTCCGGCTACTCAGTAGGTTTGTCAAAAGAAAACTTGATGGGGGGTTAAACTTCGCCATCCCTCCAGCGTGGTGACTCACTGGCCACTTCTGACACCATGTAGTGAAATGATCACACGGAGGTTTCTGCTTGCGGTCTTTATTTGTATCGCAACTTCATACAAACAATTACACTCGTGCTTTGTTCAACACCGGCCGGCTTGTCGCAGGTGCCGCTTATATGGTGACGTAGCCGGAAGCAAAACCTGTTGCTTAAAGGGACAGAGTGTAAACACATATGACACACACGAAGTCATGTAACAGCAGCTGAATAAAGACGATAACAACATCTAAAGAAAGTGAGTACAGCATGTGAAAGTATGTGTTAAACCGGTGCACAGCGGGGGAAATTGGGATATTGTGTATTATGAATACACCAGCATGAAGAATCACCTAGCCTGGTCAAATGAAACCATCTGAAATCGATAAATACGTTTTAACGGCGAGGGGATGAATTGAGCCACGCTATTCATATTTACGAATCTCAATTAAAATCGGACTGATGATTCTGAAGGTACAAAACGTTGTGGAACAATAAAATAGATATTAATAGATTTAGGGAAGTCACTTTTTTTTCATTTCCACTTGCCTGCAATGAAAAGTGAATTAGCGTGTGTCATCATTTCCTCTGGTTCTACACTGAAGTAGGGCGGGCTATAGCTTTTAATACGGGATAGTTCAAAGAAAATGGCTCATACGATTCTAGGGATTTTACTCATCATTCAAGGTATAGTCCAACTTTATACGAATAATTGTTAATGGACTCAGTGTTAAAATGGATTGACAGTCGTTTCTCTGAGAGTGGTTCTCTGAAACCTGTTTGTCCTAGCGTGCATTTTTGTTTGACTTCTGTTTTAATTAAGTCTGGTCTTCGTTCTGATCACCGAAGCCGACAACGGCTGACAGACTGTGCGACGGATTCAATCTTATACGATTATTCTGTAACAGAGTCGTGGCGGAATCGCACACTCCGTGGCAGCCTTAGTGGGATTACATCTATAATAGTTATAACATCAATTAGAAAAAAGCTTGTTTGCTTTCTGAAATCATTTCCTAAATCAAAGTTATTCTAGTAGCTAAAGGGATGTACCTCGTCATGGCTTGCGTTTCTCTTTCTATCCCCAATTCAAGGAGTGTGGAGCCAAGATCGGGCAGTCGTCGTCCAGAGTCAATGTGGTGTGAGGGGGACGTCAGTAACAATACCATGCTCTTATCGATACCCAAGTGGCATCAAGTGTCACTTCGTTCACCTGGTATAAAAGAGATGAGAGAGAGAGGACATATACACGACTCTCTGACATCCCCTCGCTGAGTGGACGTTTTGAATACCTGGGTGACAAAACAAACCTTTGCACATTGAAGATCAGCGACCTACGTGATGAGGATAAAGGAGAATACGGTTTTATATTTTTCACAAAGTATGATGGCTGGCAAAGCCAAGACATGGCCTTGACTGTTGAAGGTACATGATGCTTGCCGTTGGCATTTTAATAAAACATGCATTAAGTGTTGATTTCACTAAATAACAAGTCTGTGCCTTTTGTTTTCTACACATACATATTGGGCCAGTGATGACTGCCGTCGTACCTACAGTTGTGAAAGAGGGGGACATGGTTAGGCTGACCTGCAGTACAGCATGTCCTGGATATCTCATAGAAAACCCGGTGTGGTCACGAGATGGAGAAGCAGTGGCCAGTCCCACGTTCCAGGCCAGGCTGGAGGATGCGGGGAGCTACCATTACATTTACATTTACATTTAGGGCATTTGGCAGACGCTTTTATCCAAAGCGACTTACAAGGTGTACATTAGTTGAAGCAGACAATAGCATAACACTGGGGTACGCAAACATATAAATACAGCAGTTCACAAGTATTCATATTGACAAGATGAATAACACAATTTCGTACTGCTAGGTCACCTGCTTAAGTAGCTGTGATAAGAGCGTGTTAACAACATTAAGGACATACACTTGCTAACATATACAACATGCTAAGAGCTATTAATGTCAGGACTTAAGCAAGTTTAGGGGTTTCACAAAGGAGAGTCCAGGTGGACTCTGAACAGGTGGGTCTTGAGTCTCTTGCGGAAGCTGGCGAGGGACTCTGCCGTCCTGACATGAGACGGGAGTTCATTCCACCACTGTGGGGCCAGAGCCGTGAAGAGCTGGGTTTTGGACGAGCGATGTTTGGTTGACCTTAGTGAAGGTCGAACAAGTCGCCTGGCAGAAGTTGAGCGGAGCGCTCTGGCTGGGATGTAGGGTTTGACCAACGCCTGGAGGTAGGCCGGGGCAGTTCCATTGACTGCCCTAAAGGTCAGCACCAGAATCTTGAATTTGATGCGAGCATTTACCGGAAGCCAGTGGAGTTCGCGGAAGAGAGGGGTCACGTGGGAGAATTTCGGTAGGTTGAATACCAGGCGTGCTGCTGCGTTCTGGATGCGTTGGAGGGGCTTGGTTGCAGAGGCGGGGAGTCCCGCCAGTGTGCCGTAGAGCCACTGCGATCCAACGCAGTCGCTCTCGATGTGCAATGTGAGTCAATAAGGATGAAGAGTGTGTAGGGTCATATATTCAGAGGCTAATTACATCGCGGCTGAAAAATATATCAACAAAATCTGAAAATGTATGTCATTTATCCAAAGAGAGCTCCAAGTGATCCAATCATATAAACAATACCGAAGCAAAACAACAATAGTTTGTTGCTAACCACCGCAACCATCGATTGACGCTAGGGTTGACCCCACCAAAGATTTTCCTGGTCGACCAATGGTCGTCAGTGAAGGACATTCAGCGACTAATGGTCGACTAATGGTGCGCATGCGCACGCATGAAACGAGCCGCCTGTTTAACGACACGGCAAGTCATTAAAATGTGATTCTGAATGTGTCAGAAAAATCCACAAGGAGACTGTCTGAACATTTAGTTCATTTATTTTAACACAACACAGCATATAACATAAATATATCAACATCACACAACTTATGAACCTTTAAAACCAACACAATAACTTTCTAAAACAAACAATGAGTAAAAACAAGTCTTTTGTTAAAAAACGAAAAAACAAATGTAAAAAACAATGTTAAATAAATATAAATTATATAAACAAACAAATAAATAAATATAGGCTTAAGCAAACTTTGTCTACGTTGTCCAGGAGAAGTGAGATCTGTGTCTTGCTCACAATGAAGCCGGATTTTGAAAATATGCGCTCCGATGGCGTGGATGTGGAAGGGATGGAGTGGATGCGTTTAGCTAATCGGGGGCAGCCCTAATTGACACTGATCATTTCCTCTGATTGGGTTTTGCCAGACCTCCCACGGAACACGACGGTGCAGGTCGAACCCCCGGGAGAGGTGTCGAGAGGCAGCAGCGTGAACCTGACCTGCAGCAGTGTTGCCAACCCACCCGTACACAGCTACACCTGGTGGTGGTACAGTGGAACTACACCACCCACGTCAGCTCCATGCTGGTCCAGGTCGGAACGGGACAGGTGTTGCACCGTCCCTCTCTGGAGGCCTCTCAGAGAGGACGTTACCTCTGCCAGGCTAGGAACCCTCTGGGGGAACACAACGCCTCTGCTCTGCTGCAGATGGAGGAAACCACACTGGGTTTGTGTGTTCTTTCCTTCTGTCGTTCCTCAAGCATTCACATTTCATGACTAAACACACGCAGTGGGGTGCTACAAATTTGCGTTATCTGCGAGGGACTTGGGAGGGAGTGACATCTGATTCAGTTTAATGGGTGCAGCGACGAGAAGCCAGAGACTCATATTTATTCTCCTTGTAGTTGTTGTTTTTCTTCTAGTCATGTTCTTATTCCCCTCACTGCAGGGACTGTTGTATAGTGTGTAGCATTGTGTACAGTTAAAACACAACCATTCTGTAAGATTAAGATTGATTTAAGTTAAAATCCTAGATCTAGTTGGGGTGTCCAAGCAGTCCATTGCCGTGCCCCTCGGCCCTCTGGCCAATCAGCCCCTTGACACGGCCCTGCTCCACTGCATTACCCACAACCTACAACTGTCTGCCATCGTTTACCATGGTTTTTGCTGACTGTCTCCAGGCAAAACGTTTGTCTTCGGCCTATCTGGAGGAGGAGTCACAGTCTTTGCGACGCTCGGGATTGTGCTGGTTTGCCTTTGGTCACGGTGAGTCAACGAGACGAATTAAAGAGTTTCAAACTGCTCGAGGTGAGATGGAAGGAACAGCATCGTTGACCGGTTAAACACTGCTTATTGTAATGGCGGTTACTGGGTAGGGCTGAGAGCTAGCACTTGGCAGAGAGTGGCAAATGGCATCTTGTAGTCCAATGTTTGCTTGCCCTGTACATTCGTTACAAGTACATTGCAATTTGTACTTTAGTAATAAGTAAAAAGTATAGTTGTATTCATTATTTTTCTGCCGAAATGATAAAACAATTCCTTCAAAGCTGAAGCCACCATGAATCAAATGTTCTGTATTGATTGCTACTATTGTCTGTTCCTTTTCTCAATATCTGAACAGGAAGCAACGACGAGCCAAAGAAAACGACCCGTGAGCACATAGAGAGATATGTTGTCTCTGTAGCCTCACACAGAGCTTCACTTTATTTGGCTTTGTCATTTGTTTCACCCAATCATGTTGTGGAGGGCAGGGATCTCTAAGATCTGTAACTGACTATTAACAGAGAACACAAACTCAACCTTTAGTAGTCAATTGTAAAAAAAAAAGGTATTTTTCAAATCACCACCATGTAGACTGGCCACTGCATAAATACTGTTATTAAAACCCTCCTCATCCACTCACGTGAATGAGTTTCTCTTCTGTAGAATATCTCCATAACTAAACAGGAAACAAGGTGTAACTTATAAATTGCACCTTTCAACGTTTTTATTAATCCTAAAATGCATATCCATATTATTGGCAAATTCATACATTTGTTAGTTTGTCATTTAGTTTAGATGTAGATTGATTTCACTTTAACCTAATGCTTTTATTGTATTTCATTTCAAGCCATGACACTGAAAGGTCTCTTGTGTGTGAAAATGTAATCCAATGAAACAGATTGTGCAATTACACAGTGTTTCAAAACTACGTGTCATCGATGTGTCACCACACTCATCGACGTGTGGAAGAGGAAGTGGTCAGATTGGTTCAGGAAGGCAAATCTGTTCTCCACAGAGAGTGGCTGTGTTAGGGCTCAGTGGGAAGAGCTCTTTAACCAATCCCAACGAGGCAGACCCCATGTATGCCAACATACCCAATCGGTCGCTGACTCCTTCACCGGGTCTCTATGACATCCACAGCCATGACTCAGCACAGGTAGTTCTGTTCTCTTCTCCAACGCCATTCCAAAACATCTGGACTTGACTGATCTCGTTGACTCTTACTCTAGGCACAGGTAGACAAAGTCTACCTCAGTAGGTCAAAGTAGCAGACCCATAATTTGTGTTATGAGCGAACACCTGTGTTTGTCCTACGATGACGCCTCTGTGAAAAGGGTTTACCCTCTACCATCACTCTGCTCCACAGATATCTCAAGACATCTAATCTCATCTTCTATTCTGCCCAGGCCCATGACTCTCAGGAAGGGGAAATTGCCTATTCCACAATAGGCAATTTCAGAGAAACCAGACCTGTAAAACACAGAGACAGCAACGTCAACCTGAAGGAGCAGCCATTCGAGTGGGTTGACCATAACTATTCTATGTCATTGATTGAGTGGTATGAGTCAGTTGGTTTATATCGCTGTGTCTTGTTGTTGTTCCTCAGATCACCAGAGGCAGGGGAGGCAGGAGGTCAGCACGTGATCTACAGCACAGTCGCTGAAGCAACCTGAGGTCAAGGGGAGCCGGGTTGTTAGGCTCGGATTGGAGGCATTTTGTTGAACATTAGTGGGTTTTACTGATAGTCTTGAAAGGTTTGTGGTGTGATGGGAAGCTACACAATTGAGCCGTTGAAGCTAAAATAATCATCAATGGTTTACTTTTAGCGAGTTTCCCGCTATCTAAAGTAAAAATCAAAAGAGATACATTTATACAAAATGCATTGTCAGTTGAAATGATATGTTTTGGTCATTAGGTTCATCACACTGTTTTTGGAGGTAGTTTATAACCATTTCCACCCGTGCATTTAGAAATAAATGTAGTTATTCACTGAGACACAGTTACTTTCTGTGTATACCAAGTGATTCATAGTTTATATCCTGCCTTCAAAAATTACCTTTTGCCTCCTGGTTGTGTTTAAATGTTATAATATATTGTAAATAGCATTCATGTTGCAATAATTCACATGTGAAATAAGTCCTTGAGTTTTCTTTTATATCTTTGTTTTAGTAATGTAATCAAACTATTCCACAACGAGGAATCCAGAAAAGACAAATTCCGAAAGAAAATCCCAACAAAATGTTTAATATAATCTGAAATTTATAATCCCAAACTTGGCATGATATGAACCTCAGGGTGGCATGGTCTGCCCCTACAGGTCAGAGGACTCTATAGACCTGTGGAACTGTCGCTTTATGTCATTATTAAATCCAAATATTTTCTCATGAATTTTAACATTCATGTGTGTGTGTGTGGGGGGGGGGGGGGGGAGTGGGGTGTGTGTGGGTGTCACATGTCCCTTTAAAAGTGAAAACACCACAACAATAACACTTGCTAAATTAAGGCCTTTATTACCATACTCAACATAACAACTTGAAAATCAATAATGAAAAAAATAACTTGGTAACAATATTGTACTGTAACATTAATAATTGATTTCTTTAATCACTCACATTATCAGACAGTATCTTAAGATCAGTGCACAAAGGCATTCATTCAAATGTAAAACAAATCATTGTGAAAAAGATTATTTTAATTCTTTACTTTTAGTTTATTTTAAACAAAAGTCATTAATAACTGACTCATGAACGATTCAACCTGTTCTGAAATTGTGTGGCATCACAAATAATTCCCTAAAAAATTACCTCCTTCCACAAGCTCAAACACACACACACACACACACACACACACACACACAGGTGCAAGTCCTGGCCCATTTGAACCAATTGTAAGATTAATTGTAATCACTAGAAAGTAGAAAACCTTCCAGCAGGCGGAAAATCACACTTTTGTACGCATTCATATTAAGTTAAAAAATATTCCATATCTGATATGTATTACATGTATTGCAAGGTTTATGACTAAATAGATGTGACATTGTTCACTCAAGATGCTGCTTGTAAAGATTACATTTGGCGCATTTGCGTTATGCCAAACGCCACTTGACTAAATATACTGAACATGAGCTTCAATCTCGGCAATGTATCCAAACATGAAAGGATCACTGCATGCATGAGATTAAATATCATCATTCAGTTATTATCATTATTATCATCATCATCATCATCACCATTTAGTGTTATTAGCTCTGTTTACACAAGAGAGATATGTGGATTCTACAACTGGTTTTAGAATCTAGATTTTAAAGGTATCTAGAGAAAAAAGCAAAGGGAACACAGCGCTCATAACAGAATCCTACAGATTGTTGATTCGCTCCATATATCGAACAACCATCTGGAATGGGCAGTGGAGACGTAGTGGTATGCGTTAGATAATGCCGTAAATCACGTGCAATAATAGATTGCAAGGTCTCGAAAATCGTAAATAAAAGTAAAAGTAACGTCTTGCTCCACATTGCTTGACTTCAAAGCTTCAGGAAAAGTCTTTAAAAATGTTTTGTCACTTGCAATTGTCACTAAAAATGTCATTTAAAAGTTGGTTATTCCTTACTCAAATTGCAAAATATGAATTGATGAAATATTATATAGACCTGTATGTAACGTATACAGGTCTGAGAAGCTTAACCCTCGCTCGGACACGGCCGCCATCAACTGCTGCCCAAACGGAGCTCCCACACATCCACACACACCAGGTCGCCGGTGTCCACACGTCGTGAAGGGCACAGCAGTAGCCGGTGAAGGAAAATAATGCGGAGACCGGCAAAACCATAGGATTATACACCTGTTTTCTCTGAACATTTTAGTAACAGTGACAACATTTTTTCCAGCTCGCATGCTGTGGGCGCTCGCAATTATCTGCTCCCATGTTCCACCAAGTGGCCACCACTGGTATTGGTTGAGGGGGACCCCGATTACCACCATGTATTTTGCATAATGGTCATACGGTGCTGACAACCATACAACCGTTCCCATTTAGATGGAGGGAACATCTCTCTTTGCATCACAATCTCACAAACTGTTTTCAAATTGCAATTTCGACAGAGCTTCAAAATACTTGCGTAAACAAGGTCATATAGTTTGTGTATTATTGTACCACCATGGTGTATGGGATATCTGCATTGAAAATGTAAAGAAATGCTTGATTTTCAGAGGGAAAGTGGGGTGGAACTTCTATATACATCATGAAAGGTTTCATCACCCTCCAGTTCTCTACAATAGTTCTTTAGAACTCACAAAAATATTTGGTGTTTATATTACAAAACGTTTTTTTTCTTCGAATGGGACGAAATGCTGTGAATGCCATACAAATATCAGCAAGGCGTATGCAAGGAAATCATTCTTATAAAAGGAAGCACACCTTTTAGTTTTTTCTTCTTCATCCAAACATCTAGCAGCTACAGTACGCCTTTCTGGCTCCCAGATCACATGACATAGATGGGAGGGTCTATTCCCCTCATGTCCGAGACAGCTTGTGAATGCCTGGAGAGTTGTGGTAATTCTGGGAAAAGGGGTTTAGACAAAATGATTACAATGACACTAAAAGGAAAAGTGTGTGTGTGTGTGTGTGTGTGTGTGTTTGCCCAGTTTGTTTCCCTGTCCCTTACCCTCAACGCAGTAGATATCCAGGGCAGGAAGCGTGAAACCCTGGTGTACACGCCAGGCTTCTTAGCCATGGCACAGCCGGTCCCCCAGCTCACCACCCCCAGCAGCCGGTAGCGGCTGGTCCTGGAAAGGCAGTCTGGGGCCACGAAGGGGCCCCCACTATCCCCCTGGAGCAGCGAGGGAACACATAGAGTCTATACATCGATTCAACACAATATATGAAAAGAAGTAAAAGGAATATATACTGAATATAGATTTGTTTACCCTTCACAATATCTGGAACATACATCACAAACTCTTTGAACAATGAATATTGTATATATGTGAATATTGAATATTGAATATATGTATTCAAATATATTTTCTATTATATGTAAGTATGTATGTATATCTATGTATGTATGCATGTATATACTGTATGCATGTATGTAAATATGTATGTATGTACTGTATGTATGTATGTATGTATGTATGTATGTATGTATGTATGTATGTATGTATGTATGTATGTATGTACTGTATGTATGCATGTA
>CM051008.1:29277639-29294367 GCA_027704905.1 Muraenolepis orangiensis
TGTAGTGAAATGATCACACGGAGGTTTCTGCTTGCGGTCTTTATTTGTATCGCATTGCATACAAACAATAACACTCGTGCTTTGTTCAACACCGGCCGGCTTGTCGCAGGTGCCGCTTATATGGTGACGTAGCCGGAAGCAAAACCTGTTGCTTAAAGGGACAGAGTGAAAACACATATGACATCTCCCTTTTTTTTAACGGTTTCAAACCAAAACCAGTTGCACGTAAACAGTCAATAACTGTAACAAATAATGTTTATTTTGGCCTTACCTTTAACTTAAATTATATTGTCTCAATAAGTCTGACAACTGGCTTAATGACACGTCCAGACCTGGTCTGAACCAGTCCCGGTGTTTGTTCAGGTTTTGCGACCCCACCTGGACTCAGACAACCAGTCACTGGACTGGTAGACTGGGGAACCACCCCAGTACTCCCTGCGGCTGCAGGTGAGTCGGTTTGGGCAGGACGAGGCGTTGGTACCGTCCGGAGATGGCGACGGTTCCGCCGCAGCACCGCTCCTCCCTGTGTGTTGATGAGGTATGACCTTGGGGTGATACACTCATCCTTCAAAACCACCGCTGGTGTCGTCCAAGCCTTTTCCTGATCCAGCTTGGTGTGGACCATATCTCCTCGCTGTAGAGGCGGTAAAGGCCTGGCCCCATGGTGGCGGTTGTAGTAGAAGGCTTGTTTGGCCTTCTCGTCAGCATCCTTTTGCCTTACAGTCTTCCTGTTGGGCCACTTGGGTCGAAGATTCCTCACCAGTGTAGGGAGTGTCGTTCTGATTTTCCTCCCCATCAGTAGCTCTGCTGGACTGACCCCTGTCGTGATACATGGAGTGGCTCTGTAGCACATGAGAGCCATTAGTGGGTCGTCCTGCTGGAGGATTCTCTTTGCGGTTTGTACCGCTCGCTCCGCATGACCGTTCCCCTGAGGATGGTGGGGACTCGACGTGACGTGTCTGAAGTCTAACTGTCTTGCCAGCTCCTTGAATTCTCCACTCGAGAATTGAGGTCCGTTGTCGCTCACCACCTCATCCGGGATTCCAAACCTAGCAAAGGTTGTTTTCATTCTTTGAATAACCTGAGTGGTGGTTGTGGACGGCAGGTGTAGTATCTCCAGGAACCGGGAATAGTAATCCGAGATCACTAGGTAGTTTTGCTTTTTGTGTTCACAGAGGTCCAGGGCAATCCTTTCCCAAGGCCGATCAGGCAGTGGCGTGGAGATGAGCGGCTCCTTTTGCTGGGACCGCTTCTGTTCCTGACAAGACTGGCACAACATCACAGTGTTCTTTAGTTCTGTTGAGAGCCCTGGCCACCAAACTGATGAGCTGGCTCTGTCTCTGCACTTTGTGAGCCCTTGGTGTCCGTCATGTATCCTCTGGAGAATCTCCTCTCTCAATGCCCTTGGAACAACAATACGATTTCCCCGTATGACTAAGCCATCAGCCTCCGACAGTTCGTGTTTCACCGAAACGTACTCCCTGACATTTAATGGAACGCTTGCCCTATGTTCAGGCCATCCTCTTCTTATGAGGTTGATGACTGACTGTAGCTCGCTGTCAGCTGCGGTTTCTCCTCGGATGTTGTCCATTCTCGTTGGTGATGCTGGGATGCCCTGCATCACCGCGGCCACGTAGCATGCCACCTCGTCGTGTGTCTCCTTCTCCTCCCTTGTGTGGGTCCGTGGACTCCGGGACAGGGCATCAGCAACGACGAGTGCTTTCCCAGGCACATATTCCGCAACAGGCTTGTACCTCATGAGTCTCATCAGAAGGCGCTGGCATCTCACGGGAACGCTGTCTAGGCTCCTGTTGTTGACAAGCGGCACTAATGGCTTATGATCAGTCTCGAGCTTGAACTGATCCAAGCCGCACAGATATTTGTCAAATTTCTCACAGGCCCACACCCCCGCCAGACACTCCTTCTCTATCTGGGCATAACGTGTCTCGGCTTCAGAGAGACGTCTGGAGCAGTATGCGACAGGCTTCCACTTCTCTCCGTGGAGCTGGAGGAGCACGCCTCCCAGTCCGTAACTACTGGCGTCAGCAGACACAGCTGTGGGCTTGGTTACGTCATAGAAGGCTAGGACTGGGGCGGTCATCAGCATCCCTTTAATATTCTCAAAAGCAGACTGCTGTGAGTGGTCCCAGTTCCACGTATTCTTACTCTTTAGGAGCTCGTACAGTGGTAGACTTATCGAGGATAGGCCGGGAACGTACCTCGCCAGGTAGTTTACCATCCCCAGCACTCGTTTTAGCTCCTGTGCGTTTCCAGGTGGCGCTAGTTGCCGAATCGCCTCCACCTTTTCGGGATCAGGTCTCACCCCTGACTGGTCAATGAGATGGCCCAAAAAGCACAGCTGGCTCTGTCTGAGGGAGCACTTCTCCTTGTTGAGCTTCAAGCCAGCTGATTCCACGCGCTGCAGTACCTTTTCCAGCCGGGCATCATGTTCCTCCATTGAGGTCCCGTAGATCAGGATGTCGTCCATGAAGACTTCCGTGCCTTCCAGCCCCTGCAGAGTCTCTAGCATCTTCCGCTGAAAGATCTCCGGCGCGCTGGAAATCCCAAAAGGCAGCCGTTTGAAGCAGTATCGTCCAAACGGGGTTATAAACGTGGTCAGTTTGCAACTGTCTGGGTGCAGCGGAATTTGCCAGAATCCACTTGCAGCGTCGAGGGACGAAAACACTGTTGCACCACTTAACTTGGCCGTTATCTCATCACAGGTAGGTAGGATGTAATGCTCTCTCTTGACGGATTCATTCAGCCTTTTGAGGTCGACACAGATTCTCACCTTGCCCGTGTTCTTTTTCAGGACCGGTACAATGGGTGCACACCAGTCTGTAGGCTGTGTGACCTGCTCGATGATACCATTGTTCACCATTCTTTGCAGTTCCTCCTTTACCTTCTGTAGCATGGGAAAAGGCACTCGTCGTGCAGTGTGTATGGCGGAGGGTTGGACCCCCTCTTTCAACCGTATTTTTACCGGTTCGGTTTGCAGCGTGCCATGCTCCCCGTAGGCCTGCAGGTGGTCTTTGCCGTAGTGTGGTTGCATTACCTCATCTACTCTCCTCACCAGGTTCATCCTAACTGACAGGGACCGGCTGAGCAGATTGTTGACCCTGTGTCCCCGGACTACATAGGCTGTGATTGGGTACCTCCTCCCCTTATAGCTGGCCGTCACGTTGAAGCGACCAAGACACAGTAGCTCGCCCCCTGGGCTGTCCAGTGGAATGTCCGTCGGCTGCAGTGCTCTTTTTGGAGTGAGAGTGTGAAACGTGTCCTCACTTACTATGTTGACATCAGCTCCAGTGTCTATCTTGAATTGCACTGGAGTAGAATCCATATGTAGCTGCACAGTCCACTGTTTCTTCATCTCACTAGCACTGCTAACTGAACCTAGAAAATAAGAGGTCTGCTGCCTAGCTTCCTCTGGCTCGGTAACCTCTTCCACTGACCTGCCACTGCGACACACTCTAGCCCAATGTCCGAATTTATGACATTTATGGCATGTTGCTTTCACTGCAGGGCACCTTTCTTCTTTGTCATGTCGTGCTTTCCCACATTTGCCACATTTCCTTGCCTGTCCTCCCCATTTATTATCTTTTGACTTATCACCTTGTTTCCAGTTCTTATATTTCTTTTTATATTGTACTTCCTGTACGTATCCGGCAGTATCTCCCTGCATGTTCACTTGCGCCGTGACCTCCTCAGATTGTCTGATGGTCTGTATCGTCACCGCCAGCGAAAGATCTGCCATCAGTTGTAGTTTGCGTGAGAGCTCTTTATCTAACATCCCGACTACGATGCGATCGCGGATGTTCTCCTCTCGACATTTCCCAAACTCACAGTGCTCAGATAGATCATATAAGGCTCTGATGAAACCTTCTGCCTTCTCCCCTGGCCGCTGGACACGTTGGTAGAAACACGCCCTTTCGTGGATAACGTTCCGCCGTGGGAAAAAATAGTCATCAAAGTTTCCCACAACGGTAGTAAAATCGTTCTCATCCTCTTCATCTTCAAACTTAAACGACTTGAAAATGTTTTCCGCTTCGCTGCCCATGGCATAAATTAGACAGCTCACCTGCACCTGTCCACCTTCTTTATCCAGTTTGGTCGCAGTCCTATAGCGTTGAAAACGTTGCTTCCACTCCGGCCACTCCGTAGGTTTGTCAAAAGAAAAACTTGATGGGGGGTTAAACTTCGCCATTCCTCCAGCGTAGTGACTCACTGGCCACTTCTGACACCATGTAGTGAAATGATCACACGGAGGTTTCTGCTTGCGGTCTTTATTTGTATCGCATTGCATACAAACAATAACACTCGTGCTTTGTTCAACACCGGCCGGCTTGTCGCAGGTGCCGCTTATATGGTGACGTAGCCGGAAGCAAAACCTGTTGCTTAAAGGGACAGAGTGAAAACACATATGACAGTATTGATGATACAATAGACATAGTGTTGATATTAGATTGTTGCATACGTAGCTCATTGTTTTTCTTTGTTCCAGCAGAGACATCATGTCTGTGTCCATGGCCAAAAGCGGTGGGGTGACGGTATTGACCTTGAACTCCGACACTGGAAGCGCTTGTCCGCCATTGTGTCAGATTCTGAAGGCGCTATGCTACAGCCCGGTGTGCTGCTCCGTGTCCCAGAAACTGCGCTCGATCATGGGGACCTCCCACTCAGCTCTGGGGGTAAGTTCACATCTCCCATTCTGCTCTGGGGGTTAGTTCCCATTCCACTCAGCTCTGGGGGTTAGTTCACACCTCCCACTCATCTCTGGGGGCTAGTTCACATCTCCCACTCATCTCTGGGGGTTAGTTCACATCTCCCACTCGTCTCTGGGGGTTAGTTCACACCTCCCACTGAGCTCTGGGGGTTAGTTAGTCAACCTGCACTGATACATTGTTAAACCTTAGTTCGATTTAAGGGTTTGTTTCCCAGCATTTCTACAAAGTTTCAGTGCGGGTTTCATGAGTGAGGGTTTCATGAGGGTTTCATCCCCATCCATCCAGGGTGGTAACAGTGTGTGACTCCATAGCGCCTTGTGTCCATACGTAGACCAGGAGGAACATGTGGCGCCAGTTCACCTCCCACTGTGGCATTTTGAAATCTTACAAATAGCACCTTTGAATAATTTCAATTTGGAGAAAGAATTTCACACATGGACATGTGACAGATTAGGCATTTTCTATCAGGCATGTCTTTGTTACCATCAGAAGTCAGGTTGATCTAGAAGAAACTAAAAGTGTTTGTATTGTCAGACGCTGGAGGTGATGGTGGGCCTGATGAACCTTGGTCTGGGAGCTATCCTCAGTGGCAACTGGTCGAGGATGGACACTGGTTTCCCCTACTGGCTGGGCACCCTGGTGAGGAGAACCTCCTCTTACTTATTATACTCATTATACTACTCATTATACTACTTATTATAGTACTCATTATTGTACTCATTATACTACTAATTATAGTACTCATACCTTTCATGATAGTACTCATAATACTACTTCTTATACTTCTTATTATAGTACACATTGTATTACTCATTAGAGCACTCATTATACATTGGCATACGTTGGCACATCATACATGCATACGTGATCTCATGTATTCTCTTCCCTCTAGTTCATCCTTTTTGGCATCCTGTGCATTCTGTCCGAGAAGTTTCCTAGTCCCTGTTTGGTGAGTCTCAAGCTGCACACGTCACCTGTACCCTAGCAACCCCATCTCTACAACACCTTGATGTTGTGTGTAATGTATGTATGTATGTGTGTAAAGGTGGAGGTGTGTATGTGTCCAGGTGTGTAAAGGTGGAGGTGTGTATACAGTATGTCCAGGTGTGTAAAGTTGGCTGGATGTACGTGTGTAAAGGTGAAGGAGTGTATGTGTCCAGGTGTGTATGTGTCCAGGTGTGTAAAGTTGGCTGGATGTACGTGTGTAAAGGTAATGTAAATGTAAATGTAAATGTAAAGGTGAAGGAGTGTATGTGTCCAGGTAATGTAATGTAAATGTAAATGTAAATGTAAAGGTGAAGGAGTGTATGTGTCCAGGTGTGTATGTGTCCAGGTGTGTAAAGTTGGCTGGATGTACGTGTGTAAAGGTGAAGGTGTGTATGTGTCCAGGTGTGTAAAGGTGGAGGAATGTATGTGTCCAGGTGTGTGATGGTGGGGATGTGTATGTGTCCAGGTGTGTGATGGTGGAGATGTGTACGTGTCCAGATGTGTATGTGTCCAGATGTGTGATGGTGGGGATGTGTATGTGTCCAGGTGTGTGATGGTGGGGATGTGTATGTGTCGAGGTGTGTATGTGCCCAGGTGTGTGATGGTGGAGATGTGTACGTGTCCAGATGTGTATGTGTCCAGATGTGTGATGGTGGGGATGTGTATGTGTCCAGGTGTGTATGTGTCCAGGTGTGTGATGGTGGAGATGTGTACGTGTCCAGATGTGTATGTGTCCAGATGTGTGATGGTGGGGATGTGTATGTGTCCAGGTGTGTGATGGTGGGGATGTGTATGTGTCGAGGTGTGTATGTGCCCAGGTGTGTGATGGTGGAGATGTGTATGTGTCCAGGTGTGTGATGGTGGAGATGTGTACGTGTCCAGATGTGTATGTGTCCAGGTGTGTGATGGTGGAGATGTGTATGTGTCCAGGTGTGTGATGGTGGAGGTGTGTATGTGTCCAGGTGTGTATGTGTCCAGGTGTGTGATGGTGGAGATGTGTATGTGTCCAGATGTGCATGTGTCCAGGTGTGTGATGGTGGAGATGTGTTTGTGTCCAGGTGTGTGATGGTGGAGATGTGTATGTGTCCAGGTGTGTGATGGTGGAGATGTGTATGTGTCCAGATGTGTATGTGTCCAGGTGTGTGATGGTGGAGATGTGTATGTGTCCAGGTGTGTGATGGTGGAGATGTGTATGTGTCCAGGTGTGTGATGGTGGAGATGTGTATGTGTCCAGGTGTGTGATGGTGGAGATGTGCATGTGTCCAGGTGTGTAAAGGTGGAGATGTGTTTGTGTCCAGGTGTGTGATGGTGGAGATGTGTATGTGTCCAGGTGTGTGATGGTGGAGATGTGTATGTGTCCAGATGTGTATGTGTCCAGGTGTGTGATGGTGGAGATGTGTATGTGTCCAGGTGTGTGATGGTGGAGATGTGTATGTGTCCAGGTGTGTGATGGTGGAGATGTGTATGTGTCCAGATGTGTATGTGTCTAGGTGTGTGATGGTGGAGATGTGTATGTGTCCAGGTGTGTGATGGTGGAGATGTGCATGTGTCCAGGTGTGTAAAGGTGGAGATGTGTTTGTGTCCAGGTGTGTGATGGTGGAGATGTGTATGTGTCCAGATGTGTATGTGTCCAGGTGTGTGATGGTGGAGATGTGCATGTGTCCAGGTGTGTGATGGTGGAGATGTGTATGTGTCCAGGTGTGTGATGGTGGAGATGTGTATGTGTCCAGGTGTGTGATGGTGGAGATGTGTATGTGTCCAGATGTGTATGTGTCCAGGTGTGTGATGGTGGAGATGTGTATGTGTCCAGATGTGTATGTGTCCAGGTGTGTGATGGTGGAGATGTGCATGTGTCCAGGTGTGTATGTGTCCAGGTGTGTGATGGTGGAGATGTGTATGTGTCCAGGTGTGTATGTGTCCAGGTGTGTGATGGTGGAGATGTGTATGTGTCCAGGTGGTGTCCAGTGTGTCTGCTCACCTAGCTGGCGTAGCGTTCTCCATCACGGCCGTGGTGCTGTACTCCATCAACCTGTCTTCAATGTCCTTCTGGTGGATTTGCGATCAAGACTACAATTACTACAACCGATGGGACACTACCACCACACCCCCCCCGGCAGGGAGGTCGATCTGCAGAAATGTCTGGAGGGCAGGAGAATCATATCGGTCATTATTGATATCATTATTTCTAATCTTGTTATTATTCATACAGTAGATCTTACTATTATTTATGTATTGCTATCATTGTCTCACTATCATTAATACACTAGATCTAATATATATAAAATAAAGGGTTATTCATATGAAAACAGAATATTATCTAATATAAAAGGTTATTTATATGAAAACAGTAATATATCTAATATAAAGTTATTATTTTGTAAACAGTATTGTATCTAATATAAAGGGTACTTTTTATGAATGTGTACTTTTTATGAATGTGTGTTTTTTCTATCTGTATTTAGTTAGTTAACTATGATCATTTACTTTGGGTTTAGTTAACCAGGATTAAGTCATGTGAGTATTGTGCTGGTTATATTATGGTGCTATGTTGCAGGTGGTTCTAACAGGTTATTTATTATTCATTGTATTAATATTCATAATATTATGTGGTGTTTGTGTTCCAGATGGTTCTAGGCGGGGTCAACGTTGTGCTGATCATTCTCTCGGTTCTCCAGCTCTGTGTCTCCATCTCCTGTGTGGTCTTGGGAATCAGAGCCGTGAGGAAGAGCTTCAAAAAGGAGAATCAGGTACAGTTAGGAGGAGGAGGAGGAGGAGAACCAGGTACAGTGAGGAGGAGAACCAGGTACAGTTAGGAGGAGGAGGGGGAGAACAAGGTACAGTTAGGAGGAGGAGGAGGAGAACAAGGTACAGTTAGGAGGAGGAGGGGGAGAACAAGGTACAGTTAGGAGGAGGAGGAGGAGAACAAGGTACAGTTAGGAGGAGGAGGAGGAGAACAAGGTACAGTTAGGAGGAGGAGGAGGAGAACAAGGTACAGTTAGGAGGAGGAGGAGGAGAACAAGGTACAGTTAGGAGGAGGAGGGGGAGAACAAGGTACAGTTAGGAGGAGGAGGGGGAGAACAAGGTACAGTTAGGAGGAGGAGGAGGAGAACAAGGTACAGTTAGGAGGAGGAGGAGGAGAACAAGGTACAGTTAGGAGGAGGAGGGGGAGAACAAGGTACAGTTAGGAGGAGGAGGAGAACAAGGTACAGTTAGGAGGAGGAGGAGGAGAACAAGGTACAGTTAGGAGGAGGAGGGGGAGAACAAGGTACAGTTAGGAGGAGGAGGAGAACAAGGTACAGTTAGGAGGAGGAGGAGGAGAACAAGGTACAGTTAGGAGGAGGAGGGGGAGAACAAGGTACAGTTAGGAGGAGGAGGAGGGGGAGAACAAGGTACAGTTAGGAGGAGGAGGAGGGGGAGAACAAGGTACAGTTAGGAGGAGGAGGGGGAGAACAAGGTACAGTTAGGAGGAGGAGGGGGAGAACAAGGTACAGTTAGGAGGAGGAGGAGAACAGGTACAGTTAGGAGGAGGAGGGGGAGAACCAGGTATAGTTAGGAGGAGAACAGGTACAGTTAGGAGGAGGAGGAGGGGGAGAACCAGGTATAGTTAGGAGAACAGGTACAGTAAGGTGGAGGAGGAGGAGGGGGAGAACCAGGTATAGTTAGGAGGAGAACAGGTACAGTTAGAAGGAGGAGGAGGGGGAGAACCAGGTATAGGTAGGAGGAGAACAGGTACAGTTAGAAGGAGGAGGGGGAGAACCAGGTATAGTTAGGAGGAGAACAGGTACAGTTAGAAGGAGGAGGGGGAGAACCAGGTATAGTTAGGAGGAGAACAGGTACAGTTAGAAGGAGGAGGGGGAGAACCAGGTATAGTTAGGAGGAGAACAGGTACCGTTAGGAGGAGGAGGGGGAGAACCAGGTATAGTTAGGATGAGACCAGGTACAGTTAGGAGGAGGAGGAGGAGGGGGAGAACCAGGTATAGTTAGGAGGAGAACAAGTACAGTTAGAAGGAGGAGGAGGGGGAGAACCAGGTATACTTAAAAAGAGAACGGGTACAGTTAGGAGGAAGAGGGGGAGAACCAGGTACAGTTAAGAGGAGAACAGGTACAGTTAGAAGGAGGAGGGGGAGAACCAGGTATAGTTAGGAGGAGGAGGAGGAGGGGGAGAACCAGGTACAGTTAAGAGGAGAACAGGTACAGTTAGGAGGAGGTAACAGGTACAGGATACAAGTTACAAACGATTTTATTGGCCATTTGCAACACGTATAATGGAATGCTTAAACATAAAAAGAGGTACAGTTAGGAGGAGGAGGAGAACCAGGTACAGTTAGAAGGAGGAGAACAAGGTACCGTTAGGAGGAGGAGAACAGGTACAGTTAGGAGGAAGAGAACCAGGTACAGTTAGGAGGAGGAGAACGCAGTACAGTTAGAAGGAGGAGAACCAGGTACAGTTAGGAGGAGAACGAGGTACCGTTAGGAGGAGAACAGGTACAGTTAGGAGGATAATGAGGTACCGTTAGGAGGAGGAGAAGAACCTTGTACTCCATATCCACCTGTCGCCTCCTTTCTGGTGCCTCCAGATAAGTTAATAGAGCAGTTAGACAGAAGTTATACACTAGACTCTGACACTGCTGTACTATGAACCACTATATAAAGCTATTAAATAAGATATCTTATCCTGTGTGTGTGTGGTGTGGTGTGGTGTGGTGTGTGTGTGTGTGTGTGTGTGTGTGTGTGTGTGTGTGTGTGTGTGTGTGTGTGTGTGTGTGTGTGTGTGTGTGTGTGTGTGTGTGTGTGTGTGTGTGTGTGTGTGTGTGTGTGTGTGTGTGTGTGTGTGTGTGTGTGCAGCGAAGTGAAGACATTGAACACTACACTCCTCTCCTGTCTGACAAGCCTGACAACTGAGACTGGGAGGCCATCGATGGAACTGCCAACAGCACTACATATATTATCAACCTATATTAAACACAAGATGCTTAATACAAACAGCACATTACTTACAGCAAACATGGCACTGGCTTTAAGCTTTTCGGGTTATAGTTTGATTGCAAAACATATTGCTGGCATTATAAACGGCATTAGTAATAAGTAGTGATTTTGGGACAAAGGGGATCAAGTTTAACCGAAAATCAACTCATTTGAAATGTTTTAGTATTTTATGAATATGATTAATAATACATGAGAGTACAAAATTACTTTAGTTGTCTTCCAGTTTGTATGCAGCAATGTTTAATAATACCCAACCAATAACCATCTTGCATATTACCTGTGTCTACATGATGTCAGAGGAGCCACTTCAGTGGTAGATAGCAGGATTGACTGATACACAAAGTAGTAATTTGTCACACAAAAAACTAGTGAGTGAGTGAGTGAGTGTATGTGTGTATTTACGGAATACATCCAACATCATCAAGAATGTTGACTACTTGAATACAACTTCAAAACTATTTAATTCATGAATAAATGCTCTGTATACTAAAACAATATGCCTTCTGTCCTCTCCAAACCATTTAAATTGTGTGCACCTCTGTATATTGGACAGTCTGTATGCAACACATCTAGAGACAACCTACCCCAAAAATATGGCTTATAAAGAACAGTATAAGGATGGGTTGAGTCTGGTATGTAGGAAAAAATAGCAGCCTGTAATTACAAATTTATATACTAAAGTATTGACTCTTTTGTTTGATATTTGTAGCCTGGCATTTTTTGATTTTGTTTAAAAAACCATTATGGACGACATGAACACACCTAATAGGCTGCGCCTGCCCTTGAGGCCACTTCATGTGTTGATGTGTCCTGTTTTAATACAAAGAAGAAAGCAATGCACGAATGCCTGAATACGTCGTTTTTAATACATTGGCACGCTGTAGTTACTACATATCTCCACAAGATAGCAATGTTTACCAGATGAACAAAAACGAGGTTGGCCGCTCTATGAAGGGGTACTTAGACAATACAGAATACATACAAAGACCGTGAACACAACATGTTTTTAGCTTGGTTTAACTGATTGATTCCTTTGACTGCAGTCCACCAAGCCAGGGGTTCTCAAACTTGTTTTGGCCAGGGACCCCTTACAGAAAAAAACATATTCCAAGGAACCCCTCAAAATCGCCAACACCAATTAAACATATGCTTACTACCCTTTGTACTCTTAGATGTCATTGGAACTATTTGTATTATAATTGCATTTGACTCAACTTGACAGCATTTATACTTTTCAAGTAATTGATCCTAAAAGCTTTCATAACAGTTAACAGTTAAAAGATGAACATCAACAAGACATAGCCCTATGACTATGAACAGTAAGAAGATGAACAGTAACAAGACATAATCCTATGACTATGAACAGTAACAAGATGAACAGTAACAACAGTAACAAGACAGTCCTATGACTATGAACAGTAACAAGATGAAAAGTAACAACAGTAACAAGCCATAGTCCTATGACTATGAACAGTAACAAGACGAAAAGTAACAACAGTAACAAGCCATAGTCCTATGACTATGAACTGTAACAAGATGAACAGTAAAAAGACAGTCCAACAATACAAAGACATAGTCCTATGACTATGACTATGAATCCTCCTTGGTGTCCCTCAAGGATCAGTCCTCGGCCCCACCCTTTTCACCATATACGTCCCCCCTTGGTCGTGTCATCAGCCGGCATGGAATATCGTTCCATTGCTATGCTGATGACACACAGCTCTACATCAGAACAAACCCAACCCCCTCCGCACCTCTGCCATCATCCAACATAACCACATGCCTGGAGGAGATAAAGGTGTGGATGAAGCTCAACTTCTTTCAATTAAACAGCTCCAAGACTGAAGCCATTCTAGTTGGCACTCCACATCAGGTCCTTTCATCCTCCATCACCAGCATCACCTTCTCCGGTCAGAACATTTCACTCTCATCAACTGTCACCAATCTGGGTGTTAAAATGGATCCTCACCTGACCTTTGAGGCCCACATCAAACAAACATGCAAGACCTCCTTCTACCGCCTCAGAAATATCGCTAAACTCCGCCCCACACTCAGTCTATCAGATGCTGAAAAGCTTGTCCACGCCTTTGTCTCCTCCAGGCTAGACTACTGTAACGCACTTCTCATTGGGATTCCTGCCAAGAACATCCAGAAGCTGCAGTACATCCAGAAGCGGGTTGCTAGGATCCTGATGAGAGTACGGAAGTATGAACACATCACACCCATACTCAAATCATTGCACTGGCTCTCGGTCTCACTCAGGGTTGACTACAAAATCACCCTCTTCACCTATCAGTGCATTCATGGAAATGCTCCCTCATACATCAAAGAACTTCTCACCCCACAAACCTCCAGGAGGAGCCTACGCTCTGAAAAGGCAAACCTCCTCCTTCCCCCCAGGACCAAACTGAAAACCATGGGAGACCGAGCCTTCTGCTCCGCTGCTCTGAGACTGTGGGATGCCCTCCCAAACCAGCTGAGGACACCACAGACTGTGGAACGCCCTCCCAAACCAGCTGAGGACACCACAGACTGTGGAACGCCCTCCCAAACCAGCTGAGGACACCACAGACTGTGGAATGCCCTCCCAAACCAGCTGAGGACACCACAGACTGTGGAACGCCCTCCCAAACCAGCTGAGGACACCACAGACTGTGGAACGCCCTCCCAAACCAGCTGAGGACACCACAGACTGTGGAACGCCCTCCCAAACCAGCTGAGGACACCACAGACTGTGGAATGCCCTCCCAAACCAGCTGAGGACACCACAGACTGTGGAACGCCCTCCCAAACCAGCTGAGGACACCACAGACTGTGGAACGCCCTCCCAAACCAGCTGAGGACACCACAGACTGTGGATGTTTTTAAAAAAAGGCCTAAAAACACATATTTTTACAATAGCCTTTCACTCGATTTTTAAAACCCCCCCTTGTTGCCATGCCGGCGTAAACGTCGCTGCTTATATTTTGTTGTTTTATTTAAACCATTTTTACTCTGTAGCACTTTGAGTTTTGTCTACGCAAATGAAAAGTGTGCTTATAAATATAATTTATTATTATTATTATTATTATGAACCGTAACTAAATGAACAATAAGAACAGTAACAAGACATAGTTCTATGACTATGAACAGTAAAAAGATAGTACATAGTCCTAATAAACCTATATTTAAAATGACCAGTCTAAGGCTGACTTTTATTCACCATCAATGTCTTTGACTGCCTTGCACTGTTTCACAACTGCCTACCTCTACCTATAGTTTACATATTTATTGATAAGATACCTGTTAATGTGTACAATTTTGACTGTACCTGCCATATATATATTTTAATCTCCAACTGTTGATAGAACTGCATATCCCTGCTCACTACCTTGTATATACATTAATATATATTTGTCCTGCTTTCATAATTGCATACCCCTGATCACTACCTGTTAAATACTTACTTACCTGTATATATATATATATATATAATTATTATGCTCATATCCCACTTTATACCTAGTATACTGTCTTTTAGCAACTGTAAACTGTAAATGATATATCACCATGCACTTTACTGCAACATGTGCACTGCTGATGCAACATTTGCATCAGCATTCTTCACACACACACACAGTAGGTAAGGTACAGATTTGGCCAAAGAAGAACGTTACATTTATAGCGGCTCACAGAGAGCGCTGCGCTCTGCACCCTCCGGGTGTAGAGCGCTGCGCTCTGCACCCTCCGTGTGTAGAGCGCTGCGCTCTGCACCCTCCGTGTGTAGAGCGCTGCGCTCTGCACCCTCCGTGTGTAGAGCGCTGCGCTCTGCACACGGAGGGTGTAGAGCGCTGCGCTCTGCACCCTCCGTGTGTAGAGCGCTGCGCTCTGCACCCTCCGTGTGTAGAGCGCTGCGCTCTGCACCCTCCGAGTGTAGAGCGCTGCGCTCTGCACCCTCCGTGTGTTCTCAATGTGCATCACAATTCATACTCATTCAATACAAATGAAAGTATATAAAGTCCGCAACAATAAGACAAATGTAGTTAAAACATTGTTTAATAACTTTTATTACTTTTTTTCTTATCGTATTTTATATACAAGATATAAAAATAATGGACAAGATAAGAACAATAATGGAAGACCGGCATCGGTCTTCCATTATTTATCACTTCCAGTTTTGATTGAAAGTCAAGTTTTGAGAAAATGTTTTAGCTTATATATATAATCTTCCATTTTTCCAGTCAGATATAAACGGACTGATGCGGAGCACTTGACTTTCTCTACTTGAGGGGCGTCGCAACAGGCAAAGTAGACCATAGGCCTATATCACGGTACAGTTGAAAGCCGACAGTGTGTCCCAAGTTCCGGTTAATGCATTCACCTTGGCATTCACCATGGCAACATCGCTGCATAACATCGCTGCATAACCTTCCAAAAGTCAGTCAAGACGATGTGGTTCAACGAGTGAATGAACACTCTACAGTGAAGAAGTCTAAATCCGAATCATACAATTCCCCGACATTGTGTGGCTCTATCTGGTTGAGAGATGCGGTGTGTGTGGGGGTCAGGACCAGTGCTTTTAATCACACACATACCCGACATTATTAGCCTATTCCGCCCACTTTTCGAGACGTATATGCTCTCCTTGTCAAAGTGCAAACTGCAGACATACGCGCTACCCCTGAGAACATGAAACGAGGGACCTTCATCCCTCCTTATCAGCCTCACACAAGACTTGCGGAGGAGTTTGTCTTTCGGGAAATGGTGTAAACTGAGGTAGGGCTGTCTCTGTTTTGACGTTGAGCAGCCGGTACACTACAACAACAGAGAGGAGAGGAGGCGGCCATAGTTTGTCACGTATCTGGGGTAACTACCGGAAGTAGGAGTGCACTGCTCGGCGATTTTTATCGTTCCGGAAGCAGGAAGTGTGACATAGACCTATTGCCTGGGGCAATTGCTAATTGTAGGCAATTGCTGGAAGGGGCCCCGAGGACGACAGATTCTATTTCCCCCGCGCGCTTAATGATGTTCGCGATCACCCCCCTTCCCCGTTGAACCTCATGATGTTCTATTACACCCCCCCCCCCCCCCCCGTTGGACATCGCGATCGCGATCACCCCCCCCCCCCCCCCCCGTTGGACCTCATGATGTTCTATTACACCCCCCCCCCCCCCCCCCCCCCCGTTGGACTTCGCGATCGCGATCACCCCCCCCCCCCCGTTGGACCTCATGATGTTCGATTACACCCCCTCCCCCCGTTGAACTTCTCGATCGCGATCACCCCCACTCCCCCCCTAATGTTCGATTGCCGCTCTGTAATTTCGAGGTTCTGTAATATTGCCTATAGGGCCCCCAGAAACCCTAGAAACGGCCCTGCCCACAACGCCCTCTGTCTGTAACAGCCCCTCAGTGAGGGAGAGTACTGGCTGCCTCCCTTCCTGCTTTTTCAGCGATATTGACTATAAAAATGATTAGAATGATTGGAATCATACAAAAATTACATTTCTATCACAGATCAGTGGACAAATATTTATTTATTTATTTTTAATCATTATTAGTTTTTTTACATTTCATGATGACAGCCTCCCCTGACCGCACGTCACTGATTTGAATCAAATCCAATCGAATCTATTGCATTTACATTTAGGGCATTTGGCAGACGCTTTTATCCAAAGCGACTTACAAGGTGTACATTTGTTGAAGATACATAAAATAGAGCAGTTCACAAGCATTCATATTGAGAGCTTAAACTTTCAAATAATGAACATATTTGTGAACTGAACTTATTTAAATCATTGGCAGAAAGCTCTTAACAAATCATAACAGAAGTTATCATAACAGCATTACAGAACCATCCATCCATCGTCTACTGCTTATCCGGGTCGGGTCGCGGAGGTAGCAGCTCCAGCAGGGGACTCCAAACTTCCCTCTCCCTGGCAACATGGACTAGCTCTGACTGGGGGATCCCGAGGTGTTCCCAGGCCAGAGTGGAGATGTAATCACCCCACCTGTACCTCGGTCTGCCCCGTGGTGCCCTCCCACCTGTACT
>CM051008.1:29295367-29332507 GCA_027704905.1 Muraenolepis orangiensis
CCGACCGCCTGCACTTCGATCCAGATCCAGCTGTAGAGGAAACTTCCCCTCCTATTGCAGAGAGACCCATAACCAGAGCCTATAGCTCTGACACCCACACACACCAGTGGGGGCACATACCAAACACGTTCAGGTCGCATTAGTAGACAAAACCCCAAATATAGAGACTAAGTACTTTGCATGGACTGACTCCAAGCACCACATGCCCACTGTTCATGATCGTACATAGTACGGTATTGTTATTGTTGTTAAAAAAACAAAAAAACAAAAACATTGTTGACAAGATACAGAAAGCTAGGTGAGATGCCATGCCTTTATTATTTTCTACATTACAACTTTGTTTGTTGATAGACATTGAAATGTCAGTTGTTTATTGGAATCGACCTAACCATGGTATTAGATTACTGTTATTGTTATTGTTATTTTCTACCAGGACTATAAGCTAAAGAGAGAGGATGTAGAGCAGTGGTCCCCAAAGTAAGGCCCGCGGGCCGGATACGGCCCGCCTCCACATTTGGCCCGGCCCCCTGAACAATACCAGAGACGCATTATGATTTCTATTTTTATTTTTTTTATTATTATTATTATTTTTTTATGTTCATCAGTTCACACTGATGAACATACATAGGTAAGATCACTTTTCTCAGTTTTCTGAGTATAAACAAATTTAATCATAATAAAATCTACTGGGATAAAATCCATCTCCACAACCATACTGGTAGTGAAATGTATTGTGCTGTGTAGGTGCTGTATCACTTAGTTCGGTTTCTCAGCCTGCTTGCTTTGTGGTTTTCACAGGGAAGTTGATGAGAGAGAGCTGCAAACAGCGGTGTCTACAAGCCTACTGGAACCTACAAAAGGATTATAAGGAAGGAACACAAGAACTTTGAGAGACTGCTCATATGAGTCATTTGAGTAAGAGATTCTGCTCTGACAACTAAGCTAAACTTTTACCTGTTAAGATTGTGCACGGCACAACAGAAAGTTAATGTTCAGTGGACTTTTTTTCTGTGAAGAACCCAGAGAGGGTTATTTGGTTATTATTTATTTCATAAATAGTGTTATTATATATTTCCCGACTTTATTTTTTCTGTGAAGAACCCAGAGAGGGTTATTAATATTTGGTTATGTGTGGCTTTCTGGAAAACAATATGTGACGCCCCCTAATGAATGCTGACTACGCCACCCCTTGAGTTAACCAGTATATGGTAGTGTCGGAGCAAGGGGAACTCTGAGTGTAACAATGAATATACAGACACTGGTAATTTAGAAAAAAGTGCAAAAATAGGTTCTTTATTTAATGTTCTGGAGGTGGTACAGGCTGGTCAATAAATACATAAGGGGAAACTCTACAGGGAAGGTTAATTAGTCGAGCCACTGGGAAGGAGGACACTACAGGAAGCTACGGTCCCTATCTCACATGTGAATGGGTGCACACACCCCCTTTAGGGCAACACAGTTGGCTACACACACTTCAAACGTCACCTTTCAACTCTGAAAGCACTCTGATAGTGAATAAGGGCACGAGTTCACACAACACAGCATCACCGCACTCGTGGTAAAGTCTAGGTTAAGGAGACCTGCTTCTCAGTGCTATAGATGGTCTAGGGCTCGACCAATGCTGGGAGGGGAGACTAAGGGTGATAGGGAAACAAACAAACAAAAGTACAGAAAACCCCTCTAACCTGTGGCTCACAACAGAGACAGGACAGACCGATAGCCCACCGGCTAGAGGGAAATCAAAGTTAACTGGGTAGGAGTAGCACACACAAGTATACAAGTAAACAATCTAAAAAGAACAGCAGCCAACACACCCCGATGCTGCGTCGGTCTAAAACAAACAAACAAACAAACACAGTTAAATGTTCACATTCAACAATGCACATTGCAACAGAGCCCCCTTCTCAAGATCTAGTATCTAGTCTTGATACATTGCACTAATCCCTTTAACAATAAATAGGCAATAAATAGTCACATGGTATATTGCACATATCCCCTTACAATATGTAATAAATAGTCCAATACATTGCACGTATCCCCGTTAAAATACTACCATTTAATAAATCGGTAATCTAACTAGCACTCAGCCAGCTACCATGGCCTCACCTGTGTTACCGCCAGTGTTAAATAACCACCTTTAAATGCCAGTGATATGCTGGCATAACCATGTTTAAATGCCAGTGATACCCCTTTAATGAAATCATATGGCGCCGAGAAGACGCAATAGCGTTACTGTGTAACAAGAAGTATCGCCGTGTATACACATACCTGCGGCAGCATTAGTGCAGTCACACAGTTAATCCACACAGTTGCAAGGGACGACAATGCACGGCCACATCTGCGTTGGCTCCCTCTCACACTAACCAAACAGAGACCCATGTAAATAGGTTGGCACAGACAAAATAACGTTCAAGGAAAAGTGCATTCCGACATACCTGTACAAGCCGACAACGCTGCCTTGCACAAACGCCTAGCTAGCAGCCTGGGCGAGTTACCTAGCTAAGGACCCAAGGTGTTCGTACATATGCCCGTACAAATTACCACCCCGCTCCTTGCCGCTAATAATGACGTCACCCAAGCACAAACGGGGAGAGAGTCATAAAGCACTGCCCTCAAGTAACTACGTACTTCCACATGCTACAATCCACCCCCTCCAAATAAATCGGCGGCCCGACGATGGCAGGTTACACTTCACCATCTTGATGTTCCCTGTCCACCACTCTTCCCTCTTCCTCGTTCCTGATAACGAAGCCCAGTGGGAGTCGGTAGGGATTTGAGTGCTGACCTGCTGTAGACCGTGCGGAACGTCGCAAGGACGGGGCCGATGACATGGGTATAGGGTCGGGCACAGCGTCCACATCCTCTAGGGTAGTGGTCCGTGGCAGTTCTGGCTCCTCCACTGACTCATCCTCATAATACACCATGACTGCACCTTCAGAAGGGTCTTCTTCTGGGGGCGTAGGGAGTGTAGGCAGGCTAGCTCTGTTGGTTGCACGAGTACTCCTCTCCGGTTCCGGACGCACCCCTTCAGGCACTGCTCTCAACTCAGACCTGTGGACATGCCGGACCGGTCCGCCATCCTGGGGGGCCACAGTGTACACTACCCCGGCCCGGGAGGGACTTCGAATGACACGGAAGACGTTGGCATTCCAATGGTCTTGAATTTTGTTACGGCCCTGCACATGATTGCGCAGGTATACCAGTTGCCCTCCTTCAAAACCAGCATCGTTCGCTTGGGCATTGTGGTTCAGGTTCCGCTGCCGTGCCTGTTCCACCGATCTTTGCCTAACCTGTTCTTGGGTCAGTTCCACGCTTTCTTGATGCTTCTGCAGCCACTCCTCCAATGAGTCCGCAGGTTGGACTGCCTCAGGGGTCCCAAGCAGGAAATCCACCGGCAATCTTGGGTGACGGCCAAACATGAGGTAATAGGGAGTGTGACCCGTCGTCTGATGGGGAGTGGTGTTGTAAGCGAAGGTGAGCTGAGGCAGATGGTTTGGCCAACGTCGCTTCTCTGCTACTGACAAGGTGCGCAGAAGGTCATGTAATGTACGGTTGAACCGTTCACATTGTCCATTGCCTTGAGGGTGGTAAGGGGTTGTTCTGCTCTTTTGAACACCATACATCCGACATAACTGTTGAATTAATGCGCTCTCAAAGTTACGCCCTTGATCTGAGTGTATTCGGCCTGGGGGGCCAAATCGATGAAACCACTGCTGTACTAACGCCGTGGCAACGGTGGCTGCCCTCTGGTCTTTGGTGGGGATAGCTTGAGTGTATTTGGTAAAGATGTCTGTAAGGACCAACACATTCTCTCTGCCGTCACTGGCAGGCTCGAGGATGGTGAAGTCAATGGCTAAGATCTCATTGGGTTGGCTGGCTTGCAGTGTGCCCCAATGTGGCCGAACTTTGGGCTGAACAGCCTTCCCCAGCACACACCTCTGACATCGTTGGCACCATTGCTCAGCATCTTGAGTCATCTTTGGCCAAAAACACCTGGTCCGTAGGAGCTGAAGAGTCCTCTCTATGCCTTGGTGTCCTTGATGGTCATGGACACTTTGCAATACTTCCTCTTGTAAACACTGAGGGAGCAGAACTTGAAACGTCTCTGGCCCTCCCCCAGGTGCACGAATGAGGCGGTACAATACTCCCTCCTGTTCCACCAGACGCTCCCACTGCCGAAGCAGGGCCCTACTTGCTCTGGACAGCAGCTCACGCTCTTCGGCTCTGGGACGTCGCCCTTCTAGGTGATACTTGCGCACTGGCCCAATAACCGGATCTGCCTCCTGCAGCTGCCAGAGATCTTGCGGCGTGCGCCCAGGTAGCGCAACCATTTCCTCACACTGACCCTCCTGGGTTGGTAGCGACCACTCCTCCGCCAAAGCTCCCAGGGTTGGCACTTCTGTGCCTATGGCAAAGCGTTCCAGATACTGCCGGGACAAGGCATCAGCGTTTTGATTGTTCCTTCCAGGGCGGTACTTGATGGTAAAGTTGAAGGAGGCAAGTTGGGACGCCCACCGCTGTTCAAGTGCTCCCAGCTTTGCAGTTTGCAAATGGCTTAGTGGGTTGTTGTCAGTCAAAATAGTGAAATGATTTCCCAGCAAATACTCACGGAACTTCTCTGTAACCCCCCACTTCAGCGCAAGGAGTTCAAGTTTCATGGAGCTATAATTTTCCATATTTCTTTCTGTTGGCCTCAACCCTCGACTGGCAAAGGCAACTGGGCGGACTTTCCCATCGTGCTCTTGGGACAATATGGCACCTAGGCCCCCATGGCTAGCATCGACTTCCAGAATGAAGGGCTTTTTAAAGTCTGCATAAGCTAAAACTGGGGCGGAGGTGAGTCTTTCTTTAAGAGACTGAAAAGCACTCTCACAAGCTTCGTCCCACGCTGCCGTCAAGGGGACTGGAGGGGTCTTTCCCTTACGCCGGGGCCCATTCAGCTTTCCTACTAGATGGTGTAGAGGGGTGGCCAGTTTAGAGAAACCCTCTACAAATCGCCGATAATAGCTGGCAAAGCCGAGGAAGGAGCGCAGTTCGGCAAGATGTCCTGGGCGCTTCCACTCCTTCACAGCCTCGATTTTAGCGGGATCAGTCGACACGCCCTCCTCGGAGACCACATGGCCCAGATAGCTAACTTGATGCTGGAAAAAGTGGCATTTGGAACGCTTGACCTTAAGCCCTTGTTTTTGCAGCCGCGAAAACACTTCCCCTAAACGCTCCAGATGTTGCTCCACAGTGGCAGAAAAGACAACTATATCGTCGAGGTATAATAGAACAGATTGGTACCTGCAGTCCCCAAACATGCGCTCCATGAGCCGCTGAAACGTGCCCGGCGCATTGCAGAGGCCAAATGGCATTCTATTAAATTCAAAGAGGCCAAATGGAGTGCAAAAGGCAGTCTTGGGTTTGTCTTTCTCAGCCATGGGAACCTGGTTATATCCGCTGGCGAGATCCATCGTGGAGAACCACTTTGCCCCCGACAGGGCATCCAAGGACTCTTCAATTCGGGGGAGGGGATATGCATCACGACGGGTCTTCGCATTCAACTGTCGGTAGTCTACGCATAATCTAAGACTCCCGTCCTTCTTCGTCACCAGGACGATGGGGGAAGAGTAAGGGCTACAACTCTCTCTAATCACCTGGCTATTCAGCAGTGTTTGGATGTGCGCTTTCACTGTCTCGTACTGAGAGGGTGGGATCCGTCTGTATGGCTGACGAACTGGGGCATCGTCTAGTACGGGGATTTCATGTGTGATCAGGGAGGTGCACCCTAAGTCTCCATCGTCTCTGGAGAAAATATTGTTGTACTGGGCAAACAGAGTTTTGGCCTGAGCCGCTTGCGGTTCGGTGAGCTCCTCAAAGTCAGGGAGCAGAGTGTCCGTGGACCCAGGGTCTGTGATCACCTCTTGAGTGGACACGTAGGCACAACAGTCCTCCCAGGAAGGGTCTACTACAATAGATGTGGTCCCTGTAGAAGGTGCAACTACTGCTTGAACTGTGCCAATGGGGCGGCGTGGGGACAGCCATACGTCAGTGTTATTGACATTGACTACAGGGGCGTAAGCAATGCCCTTCCGTGCTGAAACGAGGGTAGGTGACACAAGAAGGCCTTCGGGCAACTGCTCTTCTTCAAAGCTCAGTGGCTCTAACAGAAACTCCGCTGACTCCATCTGGGGGCATGTCACAGGGACCATGGTGAGACAGCCTGCTGCAATGCAGAAGGAGGACTTTCCCTGAATCTTTACCTTGAAGGGTTTGGTAGCATCGACGACAGCCATGATCTTCTCACATTGTCTCAAGGCACGCTGTGCCGCTGGGGCTGCCGACCTAACTGGCGGAGAGTGGAAGAGCTGGGAGCCGTGCTGCTCAAAAAGTACCTTATAGCAGTCCCCTAAGATATTCATGCCCAAAATACCTGGCACTACTGTCTTACGGCTGTGGAGAGTCACATCCTCTGGGTCCCTGACAATCAGTACCCCCCTCCCAGGAATACACTGCCCAAGAACCGTTACGTCCATCTCAATATAGCCAGTGTACGGTATGTCTAAACCATTAGCTGCCTTCAAGCCTAACCATTTACAATCTCTCTTCTGTAGATGAAGGAACTCTTTGTTGAAGAAACTCTCAGTGATTGTTGTGACCATTGACCCGGTGTCAATTAAGCAGGAAACCATTACACCCCCCATTGTCACACTCAGGACCGGACATTTCCCCACTAACTGACCATAGGGAGAAGACATTTTAGAACCAGAGACCTCCCCTCCCAGTGTGTGGCTCTGCACACTGGGGGGCGCTAGTTTCCCGGATGGCTACTGGAGCTATTGGCAGGGGTTCTTGGCTGACTAGTGGAATGGTCAGGGGGCAGGTGGGAAGCTGGCCTACGGCTACTCAGAGGGCGGGCTGCTTGACAGTAACGAGCTATATGTCCAGGTTGGTCGCATCTGTGACAAATAGGTTGGCCATCGGGGGCACGTCTAAAATTACTCCCTCTGTATGTTGGAGGAGCTGAAGCTTGATGACTAGACTGAGCTAAATGTTTGACCAGAGAATCTATTTGGGCTTGTTGTTTCAAGACAATATCTTTCAGTTCAGCTAGTTCAGAGTTTGGAGTACAGGTGACCTCACACTGTGATGTATACTGCGTCTCACTCGCAATACGCTCCGAAGAGCGGTGGCTCCGGTCACGACCTGCCTGTCCCTCCTCCACCCATCGAATGGCCTCACACCGTACGTCTAAGAGTGTCAATGCTTGGTTAGCCCGTACTAGTCTCTTAAGTTCTCTCCGCAACATTTGATCATTAACATTTTCACAGAACTGGTCACGTAATACTAAATCAGGATTAGCTATGGCATCCTCCTTTGACAGTTTCACCTTTTTCACCAGCTCCATCAATGCATGGGAAAACTCAAACAGTGACTCATTTTCTTTTTGCTTTCTATCAAAAAAACGTTGTTGCCAAAACACATAAGACTTTGAGCACCCATATACCTCTTTTAAAATGTCCAGAATCTGTGTCGGGCTTTCTCTTACCGCTGTCGGTCTATACTTGATTTCATTTCGGGCTGCGCCCTCTAGATGGTCATACAAAAACAGAGCTTTTTCAAAATCAGACATAAACCTTGACCGGATACAGCTTTGAGCCTCCCCAACCCAATCTTCAATGGGAAGAGACCCTGTGGTAGCAGAACCACTAAACTTTGGGCACTTCCTCTCTCTAGGGAGATACAATGCCTGTTCTCGTCGTACCGATGGTGTACCCTCATCACGGACATTATCCCCAGTACCTCCATTTTGGGCACGAGACAGTCTTTCATTTTCAAATTGGAGCCGGTCCAAGCGTTCCCGGAGCTGTTGTAGCTCTGCGTTGGCTCCGTCGCCGTTGGCTCCTGCGTTGGCTTCTTCGGTGTCGCTCATGTTGTTGCCAGCTGCTGTTCTTTAAAAAAAAACAACACACACACACACACACACACACAGTGCTACTCCCTTGACCAACCTAGCACAACACTCCAAAAGGGAAAAAAAGTACCCTGCCGACAACGCCAAATTGTGACGCCCCTAATGAATGCTGACTACGCCACCCCTTGAGTTAACCAGTATATGGTAGTGTCGGAGCAAGGGGAACTCTGAGTGTAACAATGAATATACAGACACTGGTAATTTAGAAAAAAGTGCAAAAATAGGTTCTTTATTTAATGTTCTGGAGGTGGTACAGGCTGGTCAATAAATACATAAGGGGAAACTCTACAGGGAAGGTTAATTAGTCGAGCCACTGGGAAGGAGGACACTACAGGAAGCTACGGTCCCTATCTCACATGTGAATGGGTGCACACACCCCCTTTAGGGCAACACAGTTGGCTACACACACTTCAAACGTCACCTTTCAACTCTGAAAGCACTCTGATAGTGAATAAGGGCACGAGTTCACACAACACAGCATCACCGCACTCGTGGTAAAGTCTAGGTTAAGGAGACCTGCTTCTCAGTGCTATAGATGGTCTAGGGCTCGACCAATGCTGGGAGGGGAGACTAAGGGTGATAGGGAAACAAACAAACAAAAGTACAGAAAACCCCTCTAACCTGTGGCTCACAACAGAGACAGGACAGACCGATAGCCCACCGGCTAGAGGGAAATCAAAGTTAACTGGGTAGGAGTAGCACACACAAGTATACAAGTAAACAATCTAAAAAGAACAGCAGCCAACACACCCCGATGCTGCGTCGGTCTAAAAACAAACAAACAAACACACAGTTAAATGTTCACATTCAACAATGCACATTGCAACAGAGCCCCCTTCTCAAGATCTAGTATCTAGTCTTGATACATTGCACTAATCCCTTTAACAAAATAGGCAATAAATAGTCACATGGTATATTGCACATATCCCCTTTACAATGTAATAAATAGTCCAATACATTGCACGTATCCCGTTAAAATACTACCATTTAATAAATCGGTAATCTAACTAGCACTCAGCCAGCTACCATGGCCTCACCTGTGTTACCGCCAGTGTTAAATAACCACCTTTAAATGCCAGTGATATGCTGGCATAACCATGTTTAAATGCCAGTGATACCCCTTTAATGAAATCATATGGCGCCGAGAAGACGCAATAGCGTTACTGTGTAACAAGAAGTATCGCCGTGTATACACATACCTGCGGCAGCATTAGTGCAGTCACACAGTTAATCCACACAGTTGCAAGGGACGACAATGCACGGCCACATCTGCGTTGGCTCCCTCTCACACTAACCAAACAGAGACCCATGTAAATAGGTTGGCACAGACAAAATAACGTTCAAGGAAAAGTGCATTCCGACATACCTGTACAAGCCGACAACGCTGCCTTGCACAAACGCCTAGCTAGCAGCCTGGGCGAGTTACCTAGCTAAGGACCCAAGGTGTTCGTACATATGCCCGTACAAATTACCACCCCGCTCCTTGCCGCTAATAATGACGTCACCCAAGCACAAACGGGGAGAGAGTCATAAAGCACTGCCCTCAAGTAACTACGTACTTCCACATGCTACAAATAAATGTTTACGTTTAGGCACCCCTGCGATGGTCACACTTTTTCTGTTACAAACTGACCCCGGCCCCCATCAGAGAAGGGAAAAGTTATGTGGCCCTCACAGGAAAAAGTTTGGGGACCCCTGATGTAGAGCATTCGCTATATGCTAATTCATGTGTACTGTTTAGCGGCCACCGTAGTGGTACTGCGCATGTGTGTTCACTCTGTGTGGTCCTGGAGACGCGTCCAGTCATGTTTACTGGTTACTAATAAATACAGTTATCATAAAAGTATCCCTCCGTATGGTCATTCAACAGCGCTCATAACAGAATCCTACAGATTGTTGATTCGCTCCATATATCGAACAACCATCTGGAATGGGCAGTAGAGACGTAGTGGTATGCGTTAGATAATGCCGTAAATCACGTGCAATAATAGATTGCAAGGTCTCGAAAATCGTAAATAAAAGTAAAAGTAACGTCTTGCTCCACATTGCTTGACTTCAAAGCTTCAGTCAGAGATCCTGCCCACGTGAGGAGAACTTATCTCTCAACAATCTAGGTTGAATGTATTGTAACGCTGTGGCCTGGCCGACCATGGGTCTCCCTCCAGGACAAAGGGGGTTTGGGAGTTCATTGGGTGTTGTATGTGTGTGTTCGTTTACCTGCATGTGTTTGAGGGGAAGTGTCCACTATAGAGGGTCATTGGCTGCGAGCGCTAGGGGGAGCAGGTTGCGTGGGAACGGGAGTGAGAGAGTCACGCGAGAGTTGGAACGGGAACGGAAACGGGAACGGGAGTGGGAGGAGAGAAAGGGGGGTGTGGTGAGACGGGGTGGAGTAGGTGGGGAGAAAGAGACAGACTATTTGCGTTGGAGGAATATCGTTTTGGGCTTGCCACCCTGGTTTATTGTTTTGAAGAGTGGACATTTCAACCCCCGGGTTAGTTGTGAGCTGCGGCAGGGAATAAATCTGGGCCAGTTTGGCTATCAAATAAGAACATTGTCTCAGTCTTCTGTATCAAGCTGGCTACCACCGCTAAAGCGTCACAGTATCATACACAGGGTAAAAAATAAAGATGCAAAATAAAGGTCTCACTTGAGACACCGAACAACACCGAAAGTCTCAGCTACATTTTAAGGTGGTCTCCGGAAAAGTCTTTAAAAAATGTTTTGTCACTTGCAATTGTCACTAAAAATGTCATTTAAAAGTAGGTTATTCCTGTTAAGATTTGATGGGATGTATGTCCTCACTTGTATGTAATACTGTACTGTTCCTTATGATGTGCAATGTTATGCTTGTGCCACAGTGAGGCGCAAAGACACAAGGTATAGGATGCATGCCTGCCTCCTATAGTCTAATCACAGCTCTATGATTACCACCTGTGTGTGGAACCAGTTCGTTCAGTGGAGGCTGTCACCGTGAGAATGATGCGTGCAGCCCTTCTAATAAAACATGCCAGGCTTGGCTAAATGGATTCTATCTCCGTGTTTTCTCCGAATGCAACGTTAAGCTGCAGAACTAAGCATAACTTAACAGGTTTGGTTTCATCTTTCGACATGGACACAACATAACAAACATAAATGATTTATGGTTAGCTGAATTTGTTATTAACACGGTGCACATATTAACCATATTACATTTGATTACATTACAGTCATTTAGCAGACGCTTTTGTCCAAGGCGACTTTCAATAGTGACATATGAGTCACTTACATATGAGTTGGTAAACAGTGGTCTTTGGTTGCTTATCGTTAATCCAAGATAAAGACTTTGGTTACGTAGACCAATGAAGACGTTTGCTTTCTGGAACCTATAACTTCAATCACGTTTCCTTATTAAAAGCAGGAAGGTCTTGACTCGGTCGTCCTTTCTAGATCGTAGGTCGGCAGCGCCCCCTCGTGGAATAACAGTGCTTGCACGTTAGAGTGAAAAAAAACATCTAATAAAAACATCTAAAGAAAGTGAGTACAGCATGTGAAAGTATGTGTTAAACCGGTGCACAGCGGGGGAAATTGGAATATTGTGTATTATGAATACAGCATGAAGAATCACCTAGCCTGGTCAAATGAAACCATCTGAAATCGATAAATACGTTTTAACGGCGAGGGGATGAATTGAGCCACGATATTCATATTTACGAATCTCAATTAAAATCGGACTGATGATTCCACAACACGTTGTGGAACAATAAAATAGATATTAATAGATTTAGGGAAGTCACTTTGTTTTTCATTTCCACTTGCCTGCAATGAAAAGTGAATTTGCGTGTGTCATCATTTCCTCTGGTTCTACACTGAAGTAGGGCGGGCTATAGCTTTTAATACGGGATAGTTCAAAGAAAATGACTCATACGATTCAATGGATCTTACTCATCATTCAAGGTATAGTCCAACTTTATACGAATAATTGTTAATGTACTATTTTGGCCTTACCTTTAACTTAAATTATATTGTCTCAATAAGTCTGACAACTGGCTTAATGACACGTCCAGACCTGGTCTGAACCAGTCCCGGTGTTTGTTCAGGTTTTGCGACCTCACCTGGACTCAGACAACCAGTCACTGGACTGGTAGACTGGGGAACCACTCCAGTACTCCCTGCGGCTGCAGGTGAGTCGGTTTGGGTAGGACGAGGCGTTGGTACCGTCCGGAGATGGCCGCAGCACCGCTCCTCCCTGTGTGTTGATGAGGTGTCTCCTTCTCCTCCCTTGTGTGGGTCCGTGGACTCCGGGACAGGGCATCAGCAACGACGAGTGCTTTCCCAGGCACATATTCCGCCACAGGCTTGTACCTCATGAGTCTCATCAGAAGGCGCTGGCATCTCACGGGAACGCTGTCTAGGCTCCTTTTGTTGACAAGCGGCACCAATGGTTTATGATCGGTCTCGAGCTTGAACTGATCCAAGCCGCACAGATACTTGTCAAATTTCTCACAGGCCCACACCCCCGCCAGACACTCCTTCTCTATCTGGGCATAACGTGTCTCGGCTTCAGAGAGACGTCTGGAGCAGTATGCGACAGGCTTCCACTTCTCTCCGTGGAGCTGGAGGAGCACGCCTCCCAGTCCGTAACTACTGGCGTCAGCAGACACAGCTGTGGACTTGTTGACGTCATAGAAGGCTAGGACTGGAGCGGTCATCAGCATCCCTTTAATATTCTCAAAAGCAGACTGCTGTGAGTGGTCCCAGTTCCACGTATTCTTACTCTTTAGGAGCTCGTACAGTGGTAGACTTATTGAAGATAGGCCGGGAACGTACCTCGCCAGGTAGTTTACCATCCCCAGCACTCGTTTTAGCTCCTGTGCGTTTCCAGGTGGCGCTAGTTGTCGAATCGCCTCCACCTTTTCGGGATCAGGTCTCACCCCTTAATGGTCAATGAGATGGCCCAGAAAGCACTGCTGGCTCTGTCTGAGGGAGCACTTCTCCTTGTTGAGCTTCAAGCCAGCTGATTCCACGCGCTGCAGTACCTTTTCCAGCCGGGTCGATAAATAAGTTTTAACGGCGAGGGGATGAATTGGGCCACGCTATTCATATTTACGAATCTCAATTAAAATCTGACTCTGATGATTCTGAATGGTACAAAACGTTGCGGAATAATAAAATAGATATTAATAGTTTTAGGGAAGTCACTTTTTTTTTTCCACTTGCCTGCAATGAAAAGTAAATTAGCGTGTGTCATCATTTCCTCTGGTTCTACACTGAAGTAGGGCGGGCTATAGCTTTTAATACGGGATAGTTCAAAGAAAATGGCTCATACGATTCTAGGGATTTTACTCATCATTCAAGGTATAGTCCACTTTATACGAATAATTGTTAATGGACTCAGCCAGTGTTAAAATGGATTGACAGTCGTTTCTCTGAGAGTGGTTCTCTGAAACCTGTTTGTCCTAGCGTGCATTTTTGTTTGACTTCTGTTTTAATTAAGTCTGGTCTTCGTTCTGATCACCGAAGCCGACAACGGCTGACAGACTGTGCGACGGATTCAATCTTATACGATTATTCTGTAACAGAGTCGTGGCGGAATCGCACACTCTGTGGCAGCCTTAGTGGGATTACATCTATAATAGTTATAACATCAATTAGAAAAAAGCTTGTTTGCTTTCTGAAATCATTTCCTAAATAAAAGTTATTCTAGTAGCTAAAGGGATGTACCTCGTCATGGCTTGCGTTTTTCTTTCTATCCCCAATTCAAGGAGTGTGGAGCCAAGATCGGGCAGTCGTCTTCCAGAGTCAATGTGGTGTGAGGGGGACGTCAGTAACAATACCATGCTCTTATCGAAACCCAAGTAGGCATCAAGTCACTTCGTTCACCTGGTATAAAAGAGATGAAGAGAGAGAGGACATATACACGACTCTCTGACATCCCCTCGCTGAGTGGACGTTTTGAATACCTGGGTGACAAAACAAACCTTTGCACATTGAAGATCAGCGACCTACGTGATGAGGATAAAGGAGAATACGGTTTTATATTTTTAACAAAGTATGATGGCTGGCAAAGCCAAGACATGGCCTTGACTGTTGAAGGTACATGATGCTTGCCGTTGGCATTTAATAAAACATGCAGTAAGTGTTGATTTCACTAAATAACAAGTCTGTGCCTTTTGTTTTCTACACATACATATTGGGCCAGTGATGACTGCCGTCGTACCTACAGTTGTGAAAGAGGGGGACATGGTTAGGCTGACCTGCAGTACAGCATGTCCTGGATATCTCATAGAAAACCCGGTGTGGTCACGAGATGGAGAAGCAGTGGCCAGTCCCACGTTCCAGGCCAGGCTGGAGGATGCGGGGAGCTACCAGTGTGCCGTAGAGCCACTGCGATCCAACGCAGTGGCTCTCGATGTGCAATGTGAGTCAATAAGGATGAAGAGTGTGTAGGGTCATATATTCAGAGGCTAATTACATCGCGGCTGAAAAATTTATCAACAAAATCTGAAAATGTAACCTAAAACGTATGTCATTTATCCAAAGAGAGCTCCAAGTGATCCAATCGTACAAACAATACCGAATACCGAAGCAAAACAACAATTGTTCGTTGCTCGTTTGTGTGTGTGTTTCTACCGGTATATCGGACATCTTGTCTGTTCTGAAGGGAACAGTCTGCTGTGCTGCTGACTCATAGAACACAGTCTCGTCTGTTACCGACGGACGCTGGGCCGCACACACCACACACACACACACACACACACACACGACAATGTGTAGCTATAGAGAGATAAATCGATTATATCTGATCATTATTATATATATATACATATATATATATATATATATCATATATATATATATATATATATATATATATATATATATATATATGCAATCGATTGACACTGATCATTTCCTCTGATTGGGGTTTTGCCAGACCTCCCACGGAACACGACGGTGCAGGTCGAACCCCCGGGAGAGGTGTCGAGAGGCAGCAGCGTGAACCTGACCTGCAGCAGTGTTGCCAACCCACCCGTACACAGCTACACCTGGTGGTGGTACAGTGGAACTACACCACCCACCGTCCGCTCCATGCTGGTCCAGGTCGGAACGGGACAGGTGTTGCACCGTCCCTCTCTGGAGGCCTCTCAGAGAGGACATTACCTCTGCCAGGCTAGGAACCCTCTGGGGGAACACAACGCCTCTGCTCTGCTGCAGATGGAGGAAACCACAAAAGGTTTGTGTGTTCTTTCCTTCTGTCGTTCCTCAAGCATTCACATTTCATGACAAAACACACGCAGTGGGGTGCTACAAATTTGCGTTATCTGCGAGGGACTTGGGAGGGAGTGACATCTGATTCAGTTTAATGGGTGCAGCGACGAGAAGCCAGAGACTCATATTTATTCTCCTTGTAGTTGTTGTTGTTTTTCTTCTAGTCATGTTCTTATTCCCCTCACTGCAGGGACTGTTGTATAGTGTGTAGCATTGTGTACAGTTAAAACACAACCATTCTGTAAGATTAAGATTGATTTAAGTTAAAATCCTAGATCTAGTTGGGGTGTCCAAGCAGTCCATTGCCGTGCCCCTCGGCCCTCTGGCCAATCAGCCCCTTGACACGGCCCTGCTCCACTGCATTACCCACAACCTACAACTGTCTGCCATCGTTTACCATGGTTTTTGCTGACTGTCTCCAGGCAAAACGTTTGTCGTTGTCCTATGTCGAGGAGGAGTCACAGTCTTTGCGACGCTCGGGATTGTGCTGGTTTGCCTTTGGTCACGGTGAGTCAACGAGACAAATTAAAGAGTTTCAAACTGCTCGAGGTGAGATGGAAGGAACAGCATCGTTGACCGGTTAATCACTGCTTATTGTAATGGAGGTTACTGGGTAGGGCTGAGAGCTAGCACTTGGCAGAGAGTGGCAAATGGCATCTTGTAGTCCAATGTTTGCTTGCCCTGTACATTCATTACAAGTACATTGCAATTAATTAGTAATTAATAAGAAAAAAATAGTTTTTTTGTATTCATTATTTTTCTGCCGAAATGATAAAACAATTTCCTTCAAAGCTGAAGCCACCATGAATCAAATGTTCTGTATTGATTGCTACTATTGTCTGTTCCTTTTCTCAATATCTGAACAGGAAGCAACGACGAGCCAAAGAAAAACGACCCGTGAGCACATAGAGAGATATGTTGTCTCTGTAGCCTCACACAGAGGTTCACTTTATTTTGGCTTTGTCATTTGTTTCACCCAATCATGTTGTGGAGGGCAGGGATCTCTAAGATCTGTAACTGACTATTAACAGAGAACACAAACTCAACCTTTAGTAGTCAATTGTAAAAAAAGGGTATTTTTCAAATCACCACCAAGTAGACTGGCCACTGCATAAATACTGTTTATAAATCCTCCTCATCCACTCACGTGAATGAGTTTCTCTTCTGTAGAAAATCTCCATAACTAAACAGGAAACAATATATGTTTCCTGTTTCTGAAAAATAAATTGCACATTTCAACGTTTTTATTCATCCTAAAATGCATATCCATATTATTGGCAAATACATACATTTGTTAGTTTGTCAGTTAGTTTAGATGTAGATTGATTTGACTTTAACCTAATGCTTTTATTGTATTTCATTTCAAGCCATGACACTGAAAGGTCTCTTGTGAAAATGTAATCCAACGAAACAGATTGTGCAATTACAGTGTTTCAAAACTACGTGTCATCGATGTGTCACCACACTCATCGACGTGTGGAAGAGGAAGTGGTCAGATTGGTTCAGAAAGGCATATCTGTTCTCCACAGAGAGTGGCTGTGTTAGGGCTCAGTGGGAAGAGCTCTTTAACCAATCCCAACGAGGCAGACCCCATGTATGCCAACATACCCAATCGGTCGCTGACTCCTTAACCGGGTCTCTATGACATCCACAGCCATGACTCAGCACAGATAGTTCTGTTCTCTTCTCCAACGCCATTCCAAAACATCTGGACTTGACTGATCTCGTGTACTCTAGGCACAGGTAGACAAAGTCTACCTCAGTAGGTCAAAGTAGCAGACCCATAATTTGTGTTATGAGTGACACCTGTGTTTGTCCTACGATGACACCTCTGTGAAAAGGGTTTACCCTCTACGATCACTCTGCTCCACAGATATCTCAAGACATCTAATCTCATCTTCTATTCTGCCCAGGCCCATGACTCTCAGGAAGGGGAAATTGCCTTTTCCACAATAGGCAATGTAAGAGAAACCAGACCTGTAAAACACAGAGACAGCAACGTCAACCTGAAGGAGCAGCCATTCGAGTGGGTTGACCATAACTATTCTATGTCATTGATTGAGTGGTATGAGTCAGTTGGTTTATATCGCTGTGTCTTGTTGTTGTTCCTCAGATCACCAGAGGCAGGGGAGGCAGGAGGTCAGCACGTGACCTACAGCACAGTCTAAGCCATCTGAGGTCGAGGGGAGCCGGGTTGTTAGGCTTGGATTGGAGGCATTTTGTTGAACATTACTGGGCTTTACTGATAGTCTTGAAAGGTTTGTGGTGTGATGGGAAGCTACACAATTGACCTGTTGAAGCTAAAATAATCAATGGTTTGCAAAGGATTCGTCTAGCGTCGTTTACAATCTGCTCTCGCAGCAATGCCACTAGACACAGCAGTTAGAAGACACTCCAAGGTAGATGTGCATTGTTTTCACTTTCATCCATCCATTCATTCATTCATTTATTCATTAAATTCAGTGTATCCTATATTCGGTGATGTTGAGCAGTCACCATAGAACCAACACAGTTCTGAGTCAATGAACGTATACAGCGTGTTCATTCTTTCTTTCTTTCTTTCCTTCTTCTTCTTCTTCACTTTTGTTTTACTTGCAGGCTTTACTTTAAGGCTTTAAAACATAAAACCTTTTCAAGAAACAAACAGCATCCCAGGCTGAGTTGTTCAAAAATAGTTGGTATAACTTTGCTTAGAAATTGATGCTACAGCAATATCGGTTGGCAGTGCATTTAAGCTTTACGTTTTCTACCTTTCACCCTTAAATTACATACAAAAAAGTTTTTTCAAATTGAACATTTAAAACGCATAGGTCAATTAGCAATACAAAAACATTCAGTTATATAAACACTGTTTATTTCCTTTCTTCAACCACATTGCCTGTTCATGTAGGCCTATGTGTGTCAGCAATGGAAAAACGTGTGAAAAGTGAACGTCATCAATCATTGTTTGTCAATATATAAAAGTTATTACAAATATTTTTGCTTAGTTTGGTTTCATCTTTCGACATGGACACAACATAAATGATTTATGGTTAGCTGAATTTGTTATTAACACGGTGCACATATTAACCATATTACATTTGATTACATTAGAGTAATTTAGCACAGGGGTTCCCAACCGCCGGGCCGCGGACCGGTACCGGGCCGTGGAGGTGTTACTGCCGGGCCGCGAAACAGCTGTGTGTTTATCATCATATTTGACTAAAATAATTTGAGTATTGGTGAACGGCGGGCGGTATAATCTATATATAGAGATTATATATATAGTATAATCTATATATAGAATATATAGGTGGTATAATCTATATATATAGATTTAATATATATCGGCGGCATAACGAGACTTTCAGTTGCACGCGCTACTAAAGAGACTACGGTGCTCCGCGTACATGCGCGTTTATACTGAAATCGAGCCCTGCCGTTTTGTTAGGGGTGTGTGTTAACAACACACTTTGACAACCGCTCCGCGAAAATTGACAACCGGTCTGCGAGATTTTTTTCATATATCTGCCGGTCCGTGGCACAAAAAAGGTTGGGAACCCCTGATTTAGCAGACGCTTTTGTCCAAGGCGACTTACAATAGTAACATATGAGTCACTTACATATGAGTTGGTAAACAGTGGTCTTTGGTTGCTTATCGTTAATCCAAGATCAAGACTTTGGTTACGTAGACCAATGAAGACGTTTGCTTTCTGGAACCTATAACTTCAATCACGTTTCCTTATTAAAAGCAGGAAGGTCTTGACTCGGTCGTCCTTTCTAGATCGTTGGTCGGCAGCGCCCCCTCGTGGAATAACAGTGCTTGCACGTTAGAGTGAAACCACATCGTAGTGAAATGATCACACGGAGGTTTCTGCTTGCGGTCTTTATTTGTATCGCAACTTCATACAAACAATTACACTCGTGCTTTGTTCAACACCGGCCGGCTTGTCGCAGGTGCCGCTTATATGGTGACGTAGCCGGAAGCAAAACCTGTTGCTTAAAGGGACAGAGTGTAAACACATATGACATCTCGCTTTTTTTTAACGTTTTCCAAACAAAACCAGTTGCACGTAAACAGTCAATAACTGTAACAAATAATGTTTATTTTGGCCTTACCTTTAACTTAAATTATATTGTCTCAATAAGTCTGACAACTGGCTTAATGACACGTCCAGACCTGGTCTGAACCAGTCCCGGTGTTTGTTCAGGTTTTGCGACCTCACCTGGACTCAGACAACCAGTCACTGGACTGGTAGACTGGGGAACCACCCCCAGTACTCCCTACGGCTGCAGGTGAGTCGGTTTGGGTAGGACGAGGCGTTGGTACCGTCCGGAGATGGCCGCAGCACCGCTCCTCCCTGTGTGTTGATGAGGTATGACCTTGGGGTGATACACTCGTGATCCAGCTTGGTGTGGACCATGTCTCCTCGCTGTAGAGGCGGTAAAGGCCTGGCCCCATGGTGGCGGTTGTAGTAGAAGGCTTGTTTGGCCTTCTCGTCAGCATCCTTTTGCTTTACAGTCTTCCTGTTGGGCCACTTGGGTCGAAGATTCCTCACCAGTGTAGGGAGTGTCGTTCTGATTTTCCTCCCCATCAGTAGCTCTGCTGGACTGACCCCTGTAGTGATACATGGAGTGGCTCTGTAGCACATGAGAGCCATTAGTGGGTCGTCCTGCTGGAGGATTCTCTTTGCGGTTTGTACCGCTCGCTCCGCATGCCGTTCCCCTGAGGATGGTGGGGACTTGACGTGACGTGTCTGAAGTCTAACTGTCTTGCCAGCTCCTTGAATTCTCCACTCGAGAATTGAGGTCCGTTGTCGCTCACCACCTCATCCGGGATTCCAAACCTAGCAAAGGTTGTTTTCATTCGTTGAATAACCTGAGTGGTGGTTGTGGACGGCAGGTGTAGTATCTCCAGGAACCGGGAATAGTAATCCGAGATCACTAGGTAGTTTAGCTTTTTGTGTTCACAGAGGTCCAGGGCAATCCTTTCCCAAGGCCGATCAGGCAGTGGCGTGGAGATGAGCGGCTCCTTTTGCTGGGACCGCTTCTGTTCCTGACAAGACCGGCACAACATCACAGTGTTCCTTAGTTCTGTTGAGAGCCCTGGCCACCAAACTGATGAGCTGGCTCTGTCTCTGCACTTTGTGAGCCCTTGGTGTCCGTCATGTATCCTCTGGAGAATCTCCTCTCTCAATGCCCTTGGAACAACAATCCGATTTCCCCGTATGACTAAGCCATCAGCCTCCGACAGTTCATGTTTCACCAAAATGTACTCCCTGACATTTAATGGAACGCTTGCCCTATGTTCAGGCCATCCTCTTCTTATGAGGTTGATGACTGACTGTAGCTCGCTGTCAGCTGCGGTTTCTCTTCGGATGTTGTCCATTCTCGTTGGTGATGCTGGGATGCCCTGTATCACTGCGGCCACGTAGCATGCCACCTCGTCGTGTGTCTCCTTCTCCTCCCTTGTGTGGGTCCGTGGACTCCGGGACAGGGCATCAGCAACGACGAGTGCTTTCCCAGGCACATATTCCGCCACAGGCTTGTACCTCATGAGTCTCATCAGAAGGCGCTGGCATCTCACGGGAACGCTGTCTAGGCTCCTGTTGTTGACAAGCGGCACCAATGGTTTATGATCGGTCTCGAGCTTGAACTGATCCAAGCCGCACAGATACTTGTCAAATTTCTCACAGGCCCACACCCCCGCCAGACACTCCTTCTCTATCTGGGCATAACGTGTCTCGGCTTCAGAGAGACGTCTGGAGCAGTATGCGACAGGCTTCCACTTCTCTCCGTGGAGCTGGAGGAGCACGCCTCCCAGTCCGTAACTACTGGCGTCAGCAGACACAGCTGTGGGCTTGGTGACATCATAGAAGGCTAGGACTGGAGCGGTCATCAGCATCCCTTTAATATTCTCAAAAGCAGACTGCTGTGAGTGGTCCCAGTTCCATGTATTCTTACTCTTTAGGAGCTCGTACAGTGGTAGACTTATTGAAGATAGGCCGGGAACGTACCTCGCCAGGTAGTTTACCATCCCCAGCACTCGTTTTAGCTCCTGTGCGTTTCCAGGTGGCGCTAGTTGTCGAATCGCCTCCACCTTTTCGGGATCAGGTCTCACCCCTTGCTGGTCAATGAGATGGCCCAGAAAGCACAGCAGGCTCTGTCTGAGGGAGCACTTCTCCTTGTTGAGCTTCAAGCCAGCTGATTCCACGCGCTGCAGTACCTTTTCCAGCCGGGCGTCATGTTCCTCCATCGAGGTCCCGTAAACCAGGATGTCGTCCATGAAGACGTCCGTGCCTTCCAGCCCCTGCAGAGTCTCCAGCATCTTCCGCTGAAAGATATCCGGTGCACTGGAAATCCCAAAAGGCAGCTGTTTGAAGAAGTATCGTCCAAACGGGGTTATGAACGTGGTCAGTTTGCAACTGTCTGGGTGCAGCGGAATTTGCCAGAATCCACTTGCAGCGTCGAGGGACGAAAACACTGTTGCACCACTTAACTTGGCCGTTATCTCATCACAGGTAGGTAGGATGTAATGCTCTCTTTTGACAGATTCATTAAGCCTTTTGAGGTCGACACAGATTCTTACCTTGCCTGTGTTCTTTTTCAGGACCGGTACGATGGGTGCACACCAGTCTGTAGGCTGTGTGACCTGCTCGATGATACCATTGTTCACCATTCTTTGCAGTTCCTCTTTTACCTTCTGTAGCATGGGAAAAGGCACTCGACGTGCAGTGTGTATGGCGGAGGGTTGGACCCCCTCTTTCAACCGTATTTTTACTGGTTCGGTTTGCAGCGTGCCATGCTCCCCGTAGGCCTGCAGGTGGTCGCTGCCGTAGTGTGGTTGCATTACCTCATCTACTCTCCTCACCTGGTTCATCCTAACTGACAGGGACTGGCTGAGCAGATTGTTGACCCTGTGTCCCCGGACTACATAGGCTGTGATTGGGTACCTCTTCCCCTTATAGCTGGCCGTAACGTTGAAGCGACCAAGACACAGTAGCTCGCCCCCCGGGCTGTCCAGTGGAATGTCCGTCGGTTGCAGTGCTCTTCCTGGAGTGAGAGTGTGAAATGTGTCCTCACCTATTATGTTGACATCAGCTCCAGTGTCTATCTTGAATTGGAGTAGAATCCATATGTAGCTGCACAGTCCACTGTTTCTTCATCTCACTAGCACTGCTAACTGAACCTAAAAAATAAGAGGTCTGCTGCCTAGCTTCCTCTGGCTCGGTAACCTCTTCCACTGACCTGCCACTGCGACACACTCTTGCCCAATGTCCGATTTTATGACATTTATGGCATGTCGCTTTCCCTGCAGGGCACCTTTCTTCTTTGTCATGCCGTGCTTTCCCACATTTGCCACATTTCCTTGCATGTCCTCCCCATTTATTATCTTTTGACTTATCACCTTGTTTCCAGTTCTTATATTTATTTTTATATTGTACTTCTTGTACGGATCCGGCAGCATCTCCCTGCATGTTCACTTGTGCCGTGACCTCCTCAGATTGTCTGATGGTCTGGATCGTCACCGCCAGCGAAAGATCTGCCAAGATCTGCTGTTTGCGTGAGAGCTCTTTATCCAACATCCCGACAACGATCCGATCGCGGATGTTCTCCTCTCGACATTTCCCAAACTCACAGTGCTCAGATAAATCATATAAGGCTCTGATGAAACCTTCTGCCTTCTCCCCTGGCCGCTGGACACGTTGGTAGAAACACGCCCTTTCGTGGATAACGTTCCGCCGTGGGAAAAAATAGTCATCAAAGTGTCCCACAACGGTAGCAAGGTCATTCTCATCGTCTTCATCTTCAAACTTAAAAGACTTGAAAATGTTTTCCGCTTCGCTGCCCATGGCATGAATTAGACAGCTCACCTGCACATGTCCACCTTCTTTATCCAGTTTGGTCGCAGTCCTATAGCGTTGAAAACGTTGCTTCCACTCCGGCCACTCAGTAGGTTTGTCAAAAGAAAAACTTGATGGGGGGTTAAACTTCGCCATCCCTCCAGCGTAGTGACTCACTGGCCACTTCTGACACCATGTAGTGAAATGATCACACGGAGGTTTCTGCTTGCGGTCTTTATTTGTATCGCAACTTCATACAAACAATTACACTCGTGCTTTGTTCAACACCGGCCGGCTTGTCGCAGGTGCCGCTTATATGGTGACGTAGCCGGAAGCAAAACCTGTTGCTTAAAGGGACAGAGTGTAAACACATATGACACACACGAAGTCATGTAACAGCAGCTGAATAAAGACGATAACAACATCTAAAGAAAGTGAGTACAGCATGTGAAAGTATGTGTTAAACCGGTGCACAGCGGGGGATATTGGGATATTGTGTATTATGAATACACCAGCATGAAGAATCACCTAGCCTGGTCAAATGAAACCATCTGAAATCGATAAATACGTTTTAACGGCGAGGGGATGAATTGGGCCACGCTATTCATATTTACGAATCTCAATTAAAATCGGACTGATGATTCTGAAGGTACAACACGTTGTGGAACAATAAAATAGATATTAATAGATTTAGGGAAGTCACTTTTTTTTTCATTTCCACTTGCCTGCAATGAAAAGTGAATTTGCGTGTGTCATCATTTCCTCTGGTTCTACACTGAAGTAGGGCGGGCTATAGCTTTTAATACGGGATAGTTCAAAGAAAATGACTCATACGATTCTATGGATCTTACTCATCATTCAAGGTATAGTCCAACTTTATACGAATAATTGTTAATGGACTCAGTGTTAAAATGGATTGACAGTCGTTTCTCTGGGAGTGGTTCTCTGAAACCTGTTTGTCCTAGCGTGCATTTTTGTTTGACTTCTGTTTTAATTAAGTCTGGTCTTCGTTCTGATCACCGAAGCCGACAACGGCTGACAGACTGTGCGACGGATTCAATCTTATACGATTATTCTGTAACAGAGTCGTGGCGGAATCGCACACTCCGTGGCAGCCTTAGTGGGATTACATCTATAATAGTTATAACATCAATTAGAAAAAAGCTTGTTTGCTTTCTGAAATCATTTCCTAAATCAAAGTTATTCTAGTAGCTAAAGGGATGTACCTCGTCATGGCTTGCGTTTCTCTTTCTATCCCCAATTCAAGGAGTGTGGAGCCAAGATCGGGCAGTCGTCGTCCAGAGTCAATGTGGTGTGAGGGGGACGTCAGTAACAATACCATGCTCTTATCGAAACCCAAGCTGGCAAAGTGTCAATTCGTTCACCTGGTATAAAATAGATGAGAGAGAGAGGACATATACACGACTCTCTGACATCCCCTCGCTGAGTGGACGTTTTGAATACCTGGGTGACAAAACAAACCTTTGCACATTGAAGATCAGCGACCTACGTGATGAGGATAAAGGAGAATACGGTTTTATATTTTTCACAGAGTATGATGGCTGGCAAAGCCAAGACATGGCCTTGACCATTGAAGGTACATGATGCTTGCCGTTGGCATTTTAATAAAACATGCATTAAGTGTTGATTTCAATAAATAACAAGTCTGTGCCTTTTTGTTTTTTACACATACATATTGGGCCAGTGATGACTGCCGTCGTACCTACAGTTGTGAAAGAGGGGGACATGGTTAGGCTGACCTGCAGTACAGCATGTCCTGGATATCTCATAGAAAACCCGGTGTGGTCACGAGATGGAGAAGCAGTGGCCAGTCCCACGTTCCAGGCCAGGCTGGAGGATGCGGGGAGCTACCAGTGTGCCGTAGAGCCACTGCGATCCAACGCAGTCGCTCTCGATGTGCAATGTGAGTCAATAAGGATGAAGAGTGTGTAGGGTCATATATTCAGAGGCTAATTACATCGCGGCTGAAAAATATATCAACAAAATCTGAAAATGTATGTCATTTATCCAAAGAGAGCTCCAAGTGATCCAATCGTACAAACAATACCGAAGCAAAACAACAATAGTTTGTTGCTAACCACCGCAACCATCGATTGACGCTAGGGTTGACCCCACCAAAGATTTTCCTGGTCGACAAATGGTCGTCAGTGAAGGACATTCATCGACTAATGGTCGACTAATGGTGCGCATGCGCACGCATGAAACGAGCCGCCTGTTTAACGACACGGCAAGTCATTAAAATGTGATTCTGAATGTGTCAGAAAAATCCACAAGGAGACTGTCTGAACATTTAGTTCATTTATTTTAACACAACACAGCATATAACATAAATATATCAACATCACACAACTTATGAACCTTTAAAACCAACACAATAACTTTCTAAAACAAACAATGAGTAAAAACAAGTCTTTTGTTAAAAAACGAAAAAACAAATGTAAAAAACAATGTTAAATAAATATAAATTATATAAACAAACAAATAAATAAATATAGGCTTAAGCAAACTTTGTCTACGTTGTCCAGGAGAAGTGAGATCTGTGTCTTGCTCACAATGAAGCCGGATTTTGAAAATATGCGCTCCGATGGCGTGGATGTGGAAGGGATGGAGTGGATGCGTTTAGCTAATCGGGGGCAGCCCTAATTGACACTGATCATTTCCTCTGATTGGTTTTGCCAGACCTCCCACGGAACACGACGGTGCAGGTCGAACCCCCGGGAGAGGTGTCGAGAGGCAGCAGCGTGAACCTGACCTGCAGCAGTGTTGCCAACCCACCCGTACACAGCTACACCTGGTGGTGGTACAGTGGAACTACACCACCCACCGTCAGATCCATGCTGGTCCAGGTCGGAACGGGACAGGTGTTGCACCGTCCCTCTCTGGAGGCCTCTCAGAGAGGACGTTACCTCTGCCAGGCTAGGAACCCTCTGGGGGAACACAACGCCTCTGCTCTGCTGCAGATGGAGGAAACCACACTGGGTTTGTGTGTTCTTTCCTTCTGCCGTTCCTCAAGCATTCACATTTCATGACTAAACACACGCAGTGGGGTGCTACAAATTTGCGTTATCTGCGAGGGACTTGGGAGGGAGTGACATCTGATTCAGTTTAATGGGTGCAGCGACGAGAAGCCAGAGACTCATATTTATTCTCCTTGTAGTTGTTGTTTTTCTTGTAGTCATGTTCTTATTCCCCTCACTGCAGGGACTGTTGTATAGTGTGTAGCATTGTGTACAGTTAAAACACAACCATTCTGTAAGATTAAGATTGATTTAAGTTAAAATCCTAGATCTAGTTGGGGTGTCCAAGCAGTCCATTGCCGTGCCCCTCGGCCCTCTGGCCAATCAGCCCCTTGACACGGCCCTGCTCCACTGCATTACCCACAACCTACAACTGTCTGCCATCGTTTACCATGGTTTTTGCTGACTGTCTCCAGGCAAAACGTTTGTCTTTGGCCTATCTGGAGGAGGAGTCAGTCTTTGCGACGCTCGGGATTGTGCTGGTTTGCCTTTGGTCACGGTGAGTCAACGAGACGAATTAAAGAGTTGCAAACTGCTCGAGGTGAGATGGAAGGAACAGCATCGTTGACCGGTTAATCGCTGCTTATTGCAATGGAGGTTACTGGGTAGGGCTGAGAGCTAGCACTTGGCAGAGAGTGGCAAATGGCATCTTGTAGTCCAATGTTTGCTTGCCCTGTACATTCGTTACAAGTACATTGCAATTTGTACTTTAGTAAAAAGTAAAGTATAGTTGTATTCATTATTTTTCTGCCAAAATGATAAAAAAATTCCTTCAAAGCTGAAGCCACCATGAATCAAATGTTCTGTATTGATTGCTACTATTGTCTGTTCCTTTTCTCAATATCTGAACAGGAAGCAACGACGAGCCAAAGAAAAACGACCCGTGAGCACATAGAGAGATATGTTGTCTCTGTAGCCTCACACAGAGCTTCACTTTATTTTGGCTTTGGATCTGTAACTGACTATTAACAGAGAACACAAACTCAACCTTTAGTAGTCAATTGTAAAAATAAAAAAAAGGTATTTTTCAAATCACCACCATGTAGACCGGCCACTGCATAAATACTGTTATTAAAACCCTCCTCATCCACTCACGTGAATGAGTTTCTCTTCTGTAGAATATCTCCATAACTAAACAGGAAACAAGGTGTAACTTATAAATTGCACGTTTTTATTAATCCTAAAATGCATATCCATATTATTGGCAAATTCATATATTTGTTAGTTTGTCATTTAGTTTAGATGTAGATTGATTTCACTTTAACCTAATGCTTTTATTGTATTTCATTTCTAGCCATGACAATGAAAGGTCTCTTGTGTGTGAAAATGTAATCCAATGAAACAGATTGTGCAATTACACAGTGTTTCAAAACTACGTGTCATCGATGTGTCACCACACTCATCGACGTGTGGAAGTGGTCAGATTGGTTCAGGAAGGCATATCTGTTCTCCACAGAGAGTGGCTGTGTTAGGGCTCAGTGGGAAGAGCTCTTTAACCAATCCCAACGAGGCAGACCCCATGTATGCCAACATACCCAATCGGTCGCTGACTCCTTCACCGGGTCTCTATGACATCCACAGCCATGACTCAGCACAGGTAGTTCTGTTCTCTTCTCCAACGCCATTCTAAAACATCTGGACTTGACTGATCTCGTTGACTCTTACTCTAGGCACAGGTAGACAAAGTCTACCTCAGTAGGTCAAAGTAGCAGACCCATAATTTGTGTTATGAGCGAAACCTGTGTTTGTCCTATGATGACGCCTCTGTGAAAAGGGTTTACCCTCTACCATCACTCTGCTCCACAGATATCTCAAGACATCTAATCTCATCTTCTATTCTGCCCAGGCCCATGACTCTCAGGAAGGGGAAATTGCCTATTCCACAATAGGCAATTTCAGAGAAACCAGACCTGTAAAACACAGAGACAGCAACGTCAACCTGAAGGAGCAGCCATTTGAGTGGGTTGACCATAACTATTCTGTCATTGATTGAGTGGTATGAGTCAGTTGGTTTATATCACTGTGTCTTGTTGTTGTTCCTCAGATCACCAGAGGCAGGGGAGGCAGGAGGTCAGCACGTGATCTACAGCACAGTCGCTGAAGCAACCTGAGGTCAAGGGGAGCTGGGTTGTTAGGCTCGGATTGGAGGCATTTTGTTGAACATTAGTGGGTTTTACTGATAGTCTTGAAAGGTTTGTGGTGTGGTGGGAAGCTACACAATTGAGCCGTTGAAGCTAAAATAATCATCAATGGTTTACTTTTAGCGAGTTTCCCGCTATCTAAAGTAAAAATCAAAAGAGATACATTTATACAAAATGCATTGTCAGTTGAAATTATATGTTTTGGTCATTAGGTTCATCACACTGTTTTTGGAGGTAATTTATAAGCATTTCCACCCGTGCATTTAGAATGAAATGTAGTTATTCACCGAGACACAGTTACTTTCTGTGTATACCAAGTGATTCATAGTTTATATCCTGCCTTCAAAAATGACCTTTTGCCTCCTGGTTGTGTTTAAATGTTATAATATATTGTAAATAGCATCCATGTTGCAATAATTCACATGTGAAATAAGTCCTTGAGTTTGAGGGCTGCGCAAGTTAAGCGTGGGGGAACTGGGGATTGTGGGTAATTCGGGTTGTTTTCTTTTGTTCTGTTCTATGTGGGCTATTTAATGTGTGTGTTATGTTTTGGTTATTGTGTTTGTGTTCGCCGCCGTTGGTGAGAGTGTCGGTTCGGGGAGTTGCGTGTCATGCTGTATTATTACACTGGGGTTTTTTGAACAGGTTAATAAAGACTGACTGGGGTCGAGCGGTGTGTACGGGACACAGAGCAGTGATAAAGAACACCCCTCGTCGTGTCTTCCTTCAAGCTCCTCCACGGGGTTCCCCACAATAACAACTTGAAAATCAATAAGGAAAAAAATAACTTGGTAACAACATTGTACTTTAACATTAATAATTGATTTCTTTAATCACTCACATTATCAGACAGTATCTTAAGATCAGTGCACAAAGGCATTCATTCAAATGTAAAAACAATCATTGTGAAAAAGATTATTGGTGCACTTCTTTACTTTTAGTTTATTTTAAACAATAATCCATTAATAACTGACTCATGAACGATTCAACCTGTTCTGAAATTGTGTGGCATCACAAATAATTCCCTAAAAAATGACCTCCTTCCACAAGCTCAAACACATACACACACACACACACACACACACACACACAGGTGCAAGTCCTGGCCCATTTGAACCAATTGTAAGATTAATTGTAATCACTAGAAAGTAGAAAACCTTCCAGCAGGCGGAAAATCACACTTTTTTACGCATTCATATTACAAGTTAAAAAATATTCCATATCTGATATGTATTACATGTATTGCAAGGTTTATGACTAAATAGATCACTCAAGATGCTGATTGTAAAGATTACATTTGGCGCATTTGCGTTATGCCAAACGCCACTTGACTAAATATACTGAACATGAGCTTCAATCTCGGCAATGTATCCAAACATGAAAGGATCACTGCATGCGTGAGATTAAATATCATCATTCAGTTATTATCATTATCATTATTATCATCATCATCATCATCATCATCATCACCATTTAGTGTTATTAGCTCTGTTTACACAAGAGAGATATGTGGATTCTACAACTGTTTTTAGAATCTAGATTTTAAAGGTATCTAGAGAAAAAAGCAAAGGGAACAAAGCGCTTGTAGAGCATTCGCTATATGCTAATTCATGTGTTGTAGAGCCGATGAAAGGGAGTCGGAGGCGGCGTGTTTAATATGGAACTCCACACTTTATTTTCCATTTAAGTTTAACAGCAGGGGAAACACATCTGCTACTTGCTACTTCAACTAGCACACCACAACAACAACAACAACACGGTACGCACCCTAACCGGTCCGTGGTGCAACACACACTAAACACAAACAGTGACTTATGTTCCCATAACGTTCCACCACAGTGTACTGTTTAGCGGCCACCGTAGTGGTACGGCGCATGTGTGTTCACTGTGTGGTCCTGGAGACGCGTCCAGTCATGTTTACTGGTTACTAATAAATACAGTTATCATAAAAGTATCCCTCCGTATGGTCATTCAACATGGTGTCAGAAGTAAACGTGTACATACTGGACTCAACAAGTTTTGAAGAAGGAAAATAAACTTGACTGCTCAAAATCAACTAACTTGGTCGCATATGGAGGAAGCCAAATCAACACTGTGGGTTCAGTTGTCCTATCATGCCACCTAGCAGGCCAGCCATATGTACTGCAGTTCTACGTTGGAGAGAGAAATGTCCAGCCACTACTAGGCTTACCAGCATGCCTACGCATGGGATTAGTTACACTGAACAAGGAAGTTCATCAACTCAGCGTGAATAGCAATGCCAACCTAACCCATCAGATCTTCACAGAGTACGCTGATCTTTTCAAGGATGAACTGGGCATGTTACCAGTCACATACTCCATGAAGCTAGATCCAGATGTACAGCCCGCCATCCGTCCAGCCCGCCGTATTCCAGTAGCCATGCAGGACAGAGTGTAGGCGGAGCTTTCTAGGATGATGGACTTAGGGGTCATCGTTCCTGTCTCAGAGCCAACTGAATGGGTGTCATCTATGGTGGCCACAAACAAAAAGCAAACCGATGACATACGTATCTGCATTGACCCCAGGGATCTCAACAAAGCTTTGCAGCGTCCTCACCACCCTATGCGTACTGTCGAGGAGGTTGCGTCACAAATGACAAACGCAACCGTGTTCTCAGTCTTAGACGCCAAGAGCTCTTTCTGGCAAATCTCCTTGGATAGTAAGTCATCACTTCTAACCACTTTCAGCACACCTTTCGGCCGCTACAGATTTCTCAGGATGCCATTTGGAATAAATGCAGCCAGCGAGGTGTTCCAGCGCTCAATGGAACATATATTTGCCGGTTACCTCTGCGCCATCATCGTCGACGACATACTTGTCGGAGGCCGAGATGAAGCAGAGCACGACATGAACCTGATGAAGGTGCTCAACCGTGCGTGTCGAGTCAATCTCAGACTCAACCCCCTCAAGTGCAAGTTCCGATTGGCTGAGGTCAGCTACGTGGGTCACGTATTCACCAGCGAGGGTCTGAGAGCAGACCCATCCAAAACCAAGGCAATCGCAGAAATGCCTGTTCCCGAGGACATCACAGCACTCCAGCGCTTCCTCGGCATGATCAACTATCTTGGGAAGTTTATCCCGGACTTCAGTGAACTTTCCGCTCCACTGAGAGAACTGACACAAAATGACTTTGAGGTGATGGCGGTCAGCCACATCTCATCAACTCGCCTGGAGGAGTGAGGAGACACACGGCAGAGGACACAACGCTGCAGAACCTCACCACCGTTATCAAACATGGATGGCCTACTAAACAGCGCAGCGTTCCTCCAGCCATTGGTCCTTTCTTCCCTTTTCGAGATGAGCTCATTGTTGAAGAAGGAATCACCATGAAAGGTAACCAAACAGTCATCCCTCAGTCACTACAGAGAGAGTACATAAACATTGTACACAGAGGTCACCCAGGAGCTGAGTCAACCAAACGCAGAGCCCGAGGTGTGGTGTTCTGGCCTAACATGAGCAAAGACATTGACAATGCCACACTCTCATGCTCAGTGTGTAACAGTACAAAACCACACCAACAGAAAGAGCCACTCAAGCCACACCCAGTCCCGGAATTACCTTGGTCTATGGTGGCAACAGACATCCTGGAATGGAATGGCAAGTATTATCAAGTGCTCGTGGACTCATACTCAGGGTGGTATGAGGTCGATCTACTCAAGGACCTCACGTCAACTTCAGTCATCACCAAACTGAAACGACATTTCTCAGTCCATGGATCACCACACACACTCATCTCAGACAATGCCAGACAGTACACCAGCCAACAGTTCAAAGACTTTGCCATACAGTGGGACTTTGAGCATGTTACCAGCAGTCCAGAATTCCCACAGAGCAATGGTTTAGCTGAGAGGGCAGTCCGTAGTGCAAAACAACTGATGGAAAAATCTAAAAGAGATGGAACAGACGTGTTTCTGAACCTACTAAATCTGAGGAACATCCCTCGAGATGTACAGCTAGGTTCACCTGCACAGAGACTCATGTCAAGGCAAACACGTTCCACCCTCCCAGTCAGCAAGCAGCTACTGGAACCTACCACTCGTGACACTCAAGGAGTCAGATCCCAGCTCCAAAAGAAAAGACTCTCCCAGAAACGAAACTACGACAAGTCGAGCCGTCCACTACGAGCCCTGTCTGAAGGTGAAGTAGTCAGAATGCAGACCCGCCAAGGGTACAACCGCATGGGCATGGTGAAGGAGGTCTGTGAGGAACCGAGATCATATCTCATCCAATCGGAAGGTGGTGTGTACAGGAGAAATCGCAGACATATCCCACCTGTAACCGAACCACTTCCAGAGCAGCCCGATGAAGCCGACCGCCTGCACTTCGATCCAGATCCAGCTGTAGAGGAAACTTCCCCTCCTATTGCAGAGAGACCCATAACCAGAGCCTATAGCTCTGACACCCACACACACCAGTGGGGGCACATACCAAACACGTTCAGGTCGCATTAGTAGACAAAACCCCAAATATAGAGACTAAGTACTTTGCATGGACTGACTCCAAGCACCACATGCCCACTGTTCATGATCGTACATAGTACGGTATTGTTATTGTTGTTAAAAAAACAAAAACAAAAAACCAAAAACATTGTTGACAAGATACAGAAAGCTAGGTGAGATGCCATGCCTTTATTATTTTCTACATTACAACTTTGTTTGTTGATAGACATTGAAATGTCAGTTGTTTATTGGAATCGACCTAACCATGGTATTAGATTACTGTTATTGTTATTTTTCTATTCTACCAGGACTATAAGCTAAAGAGAGAGGATGTAGAGCAGTGGTCCCCAAACTAAGGCCCGCGGGCCGGATACGGCCCGCCTCCACATTTGGCCCGACCCCCTGAACAATACCAGAGACGCATTATGATTTTTTTTTTTTTTATTATTATTCTTTTTTATGTTCATCAGTTCACACTGATGAACATACATAGGTAAGATCGCTTTTCTGACTTTTCTGAGTATAAACAAATTTAATCATAATAAAATCTACTGGGATAAAATCCATCTCCACAACCATACTGGTAGTGAAATGTATTGTGCTGTGTAGGTGCTGTATCACTTAGTTCGGTTTCTCAGCCTGCTTGCTTTGTGGTTTTCACAGGGAAGTTGATGAGAGAGAGCTGCAAACAGCGGTGTCTACAAGCCTACAGTGGCGGCCGGTGACATCCGAAGTTTTTTTAAATCATATCTGCTGTGCAATACCGGATTTGCCCAGACGGTGGCGCCATTTCACCATGTAAACGACCGAGAGGGCTAATAAAAAATAAAAAACTATACTATAAATATAATAATATAATATAAACCTCACCGTTACTCATTCTACTCTGTATTGTATATATGTATATTGACTGAACATTCCTTTACTTACTGCTTAATTTCTTTTTTTACTTACTTTATTTTTACTGTATGTAGCACAATCAATCAGTATTCTGTATTTCGTTGTGACAAATAATAAACAAACTTGAAACTTATGGTGAAAGAACATTTATTATATGGTACCTAAATATGGTCTTACATTCGATTGTGCAAAAGTAATTAGAACAAAATAGAAGATAATAAAATAGACCTGATACAAGTCCTGAGATAAAATGCAATACAATGTTAAGCTTACAAATTAAAAGGTACTGGGTCCTATGTACACTACACTACTATACAATATACAGTTTAATCTATGTACCTATGCTATACAAGAACCACTTAGCAAACCAGGTTCTGGAAAACGACCGAATATATAGCCTTATTCTGTCTGTTGCTGGTTGCTGAATGCTGATGTCAGGCTGATGAGGTCCAAACTCTTTCACTCTGAGTTTTTCTTGCAGTGTTCGTCTTTCAAATGGTGTTGCTTTGAGGGATTTGACAGAATTGTCCATGGTAGCTAGTGTAATGGCTGTGTCCTGTACAGAACAAAAAAAGAACAAACTTGCAACATGTCTCTCCCACACACACGGGTCTCAATCTCCTCTCCTCAGACAGCAAGACGCAGCAAGAACTGACTCATTAACAAATGCTTCTGAATTTAACTAATTAAATAGAATACAAATGCTTAATACATTCGACCACAGCCTATATTAGCAGACAAACACACGGAGGACCCTGTAGCTAGCATTGGGGAAGCACGTGTCCACGATAAACTTACAAAACCCCAATCCACACCGTTTACATACAAATGACACAAGCTGCATGTTTATACAGCAAGACCAACATTTCTTATCCCCTTTACTTTACGTTTACATCGTCCACAATACAAATAAATGTAAAACTATAATCGGGACAAAAACAAACAACAACGTACCTTTCCTCAGACAGCAAGACGCGAACTGAGAGCAGAGCAGTACAGGCTTTACAAATAACTAGGTTCAACTAGGCTATGAATTGCGCATGCGTGACTGGTTTTCTTTGCTCACGCATTCACGCATGCGCCACTCAATTTGCTCACGCATGCGCCACTCAATTTGAGTCGCGCATGCGTGACTGGTTTCCTTGTTCGGGCGCAATGAAATGCGCTCCCAGAGATCGTATTCAGGACCCTTGATAGGCTACATTGCCTATCAAATTTGGTACCTACCTCAAAACCTTGACCCTTGATAGGCTACATTGCCTATCAAATTTGGTACCTACCTCCAAACCTGGGCGCACGGCAGTGCGCCCAGGTTTGGAGGTAGGTACCAAATTTCTATGAGAGTGACGTCAATGACAAACGAGGGGGGAGAATAGCACACACAACAATGATTTATATTTGCTATATTAACGTTATTGTGCATTTTAAACACAAACATACATAAAATGAGTAATTATTATTCATTTTAAACATGTTTAGTTTATTTTTAGGGGTCAAAAAAATAAAAAATAAAAAAACACAATTATTATAATTATTATTATTATTATTATTTTTTTCCTCTCTCAACCAGGTGGGGCGGCGCCCCTGCGCCCCTATGGACGAGCCGCCACAGCAAGCCTACTGGAACCTACAAAAGGATTATAAGGAAGGAACACAAGAACTTTGAGAGACTGCTCATATGAGTCATTTGAGTAAGAGATTCTGCTCTGACAACTAAGCTAAACTTTTACCTGTTAAGATTGTGCACGGCACAACAGAAAGTTAATGTTCAGTGGACATTTTTTCTGTGAAGAACCCAGAGAGGGTTATTTGGTTATTATTTATTTCACAAATAGTGTTATTTATTTCCTGACTTTTTTCTGTGAAGAACCCAGAGAGGGTTATTAATATTTGGTTATGTGTGGCTTTCTGGAAAACAATAAATGTTTACGTTTAGGCACCCCTGCGATCGTCACACTTTTTCTGTTACAAACTGACCCCGGCCCCCATCAGAGAAGGGAAAAGTTATGTGGCCCTCACAGGAAAAAGTTTGGGGACCCCTGATGTAGAGCATTCGCTATATGCTAATTCATGTGTACTGTTTAGCGGCCACCGTAGTGGTACTGCGCATGTGTGTTCACTCTGTGTGGTCCTGGAGACGCGTCCAGTCATGTTTACTGGTTACTAATAAATACAGTTATCATAAAAGTATCCCTCCGTATGGTCATTCAACAGCGCTCATAACAGAATCCTACAGATTCTTGATTCGCTCCATATATCGAACAACCATCTGGAATGGGCAGTGGAGACGTAGTGGTATGCGTTAGATAATGCCGTAAATCACGTGCAATAATAGATTGCAAGGTCTCGAAAATCGTAAATAAAAGTAAAAGTAACGTCTTGCTCCACATTGCTTGACTTCAAAGCTTCAGTCAGAGATCCTGCCCACGTGAGGAGAACTTATCTCTCAACAATCTAGGTTGAATGTATCATACACAGGGTGCAACATAAAGGGGGTCTCACTTGAGACACCGAACAACACCGAAAGTCTCAGCTACATTTTAAGGGGGTCTCCGGAAAAGTCTTTAAAAAATGTTTTGTCACTTGCAATTGTCACTAAAAATGTCATTTAAAAGTTGGTTATTCCTGTTAAGATTTGATGGGATGTATGTCCTCACTTGTATGTAATACTGTACTGTTCCTTATGATGTGCAATGTTATGCTTGTGCCACAGTGAGGCGCAAAGACACAAGGTATAGGATGCATGCCTGCCTCCTATAGTCTAATCACAGCTCTATGATTACCACCTGTGTGTGGAACCAGTTCGTTCAGTGGAGGCTGTCACCGTGAGAATGATGCGTGCAGCCCTTCTAATAAAACATGCCAGGCTTGGCTAAATGGATTCTATCTCCGTGTTTTCTCCGAATGCAACGTTAAGCTGCAGAACTAAGCATAACTTAACAGGTTTGGTTTCATCTTTCGACATGGACACAACATAACAAACATAAATTATTTATGGTTAGCTGAATTTGTTATTAACACGGTGCACATATTAACCATATTACATTTCATTACATTACAGTCATTTAGCAGACGCTTTTGTCCAAGGCGACTTACAATAGTGACATATGAGTCACTTACATATGAGTTGGTAAACAGTGGTCTTTGGTTGCTTATTGTTAATCCAAGATCAAGACTTTGGTTACGTAGACCAATGAAGACGTTTGCTTTCTAGAACCGATAACTTCAATCACGTTTCCTTATTAAAAGCAGGAAGGTCTTGACTGGTCGTCCTTTCTAGATCGTAGGTCGGCAGCGCCCCCTCGTGGAATAACAGTGCTTGCACGTTAGAGTGAAACCACATGAAGTCATGTAACAGCAGCTGAATAAAGACGATAACACATCTAAAGAAAGTGAGTACAGCATGTGAAAGTATGTGTTAAACCGGTGCACAGCGGGGGAAATTGGGATATTGTGTATTATGAATACGCCAGCATGAAGAATCACCTAGCCTGGTCAAATGAACCCATCTGAAATCGATAAATAAGTTTTAACGGCGAGGGGATGAATTGAGCCACGCTATTCATATTTACG